>ML841785.1:0-18017 GCA_009831015.1 Picea engelmannii | reverse complement strand
TTCCTCTTATCTTGAGCTAGTTTTGAGCACAAATTGAAGAAAGAAGGCATCCTAGGCCTAATTTGTTTTACACCTAGGGTTTACTTCTAGGGTTTTGAAAGGCCTTGTATCTAAGCAACACTTTTCAGCCCTAGATTTGTGTCCATAAGCTAGCCGTTTTGCCGAAGGAGTCTTAAGGAAAGAAGAGGAAGCCTTAGGCCTAGCCTTAGCTACACCTAGATAAGTCTTTCCTTCTTAGGATTTTAGGATTTGATGGCCTTGCCATAGCAACACCATCAAACCCTAACCCTCTTGTCCTTGAGTTTAATTTGTCCAAACTATTAGTCTCACTTCAATTGACTCCATTAACCCAAGGCACTAGTCTAGAGATACTTTTGAGCTTGTTGTCATTAAACTCTTTTTCAAAACATCTTTTATTTGAAACCCTAACTAACCTAGTGTCTAACCCTAGCTATTTTACTAACCCTGACCCTAGAGGTGACGTCCTAGCATCTAGAACTCTTGCTTACACTAAAAGATGCGGCTAAGTCTCCTTTAGGCAGCCATAAAGGTTTTACACATTTCCATTGGTTAATTTTGCAAAAAAGTCACCTTTTTGGCCTTTCTAACCAATCTGTTTTAGGGTTGACGTCATAGTGACAGCGGCAGATTTATGAGTGATGTCACACTTGTTTTGGTCTCATGTTTGGCTTGAAACGTTGTGATATATTCCACCTTGATTGATATACTTTGAGTTGTAGATTACCTTCATAAGTTCAATTGCTGAAACGTTTCACTCATTGTCTTCTTTTTGACCTAAAACTAAGCTGACGTCACCACTATTGCAACAACAATATTTATGACGCAGCAACATTATTTATGAGCAGATTTGATATTTGTAGCATTGTGATATAATAAAGATCTGATTTTTCACATTGAATGCTCTTATCTCTTGGTGTACTTATTGAAGAAGTGATATAAGCTATTTATCTTTGTTTAATAATCACTGACTTCGTCAATAATTATATCTAATCATTGCTCATATGTATATTTGACGATAGTCATTAATATTATGAAGTACTAACCCACTACAAGCACATTTCTAGTTTTATTTGTTTTGTCTCGCAAACAGGTGCCATCCAGTGGAACAATATCTTCTTTGACTATCTCATCATTGGCAGTAATCTGTGAGGGAAACCTTTATTCTGAGCCATTACCCCTCTAGCCCTTCCATAACCCAGATTATATAGGGACTTCTCCCTTGGACTAGCTATCCTAAATAGAAAGAGCTCCCCATCGAGGTGACAGTGGGTGGGGAAGCTCCTGTTACGTCGGTTTTAAGCCTTGACTCAAGCTACCTGAACCCTTCCTACAAACTGTGCGATAACAGGCCCTACTATATGATTCTTGGTTTAAAGAATTTCAAGGGAAACTACGTACAATATGGCTTGGACCTTACGAAGTAGATATTGTTTTCCCCAATGGAACAGTAAGGCTCCTCACAATCAATGATGCTAAAACACCATTACTTGTAAATGGTCATCGGCTCCGTCTGTACCAGTGCCCTATTTTCAAAGAAGATTTTAAGGCCACATGTATGGCAGACTCTCATTACCTCTTTTTAGAAGGGCCTCCTACCCTTCATTGCAATTAATTCTTTTTAAATAATTTCCTTAGTATTAGATTAGATTTTCTTTACTAATAATCCTTGTCAGGAAAAAGCATGTTACAATTGATTTTTATAGATTCTCGATCAAAGCCAAGGCCTACTAAGAAAGGACGATTTTACTTCAAAAAGAGCCAAACTTCCCCATTGCTGAAACATCACTGTTCAACAATTTTCCACATTTTTCCCATTGCTGAAACACCACTGTTCCACAAATTTCTACATTTTCCCGATTGATGAAATACCACTGTTCAACAAATTTCTACATTTTCCCCATTACTGAAACACCATTGTTCCGCAATTTTCCACATTTTCCCCCATTGCTGAAACACCACGGTTCAACAAAGTTCTACATTTTCCCATTGCTGAAACATCCCTGTTCCACAATTTTCCACATTTTCCCCATTGCTGAAACACCACTGTTCAACAATTTTTCACATCTTCCACACTACTGAAACACCACTACCTCAACAGTATTCTGCAACATCATTCTTCAACGGACATTTCTCTATTCTTTCCTGTTGCTGAAACACCAACCTTTCAGCATTCTCTGTCAATAATATTTTGCGCTCTCAGACTACATTTTGTCCTTCCAGTAAATAAATCCTTGATACAGTTCCTCTAAACAAATCAAAACTCTCTGCGACGGCTACTACAAAATTATTATGGACATGCACTATATTTTGTTTAAAGTACGGATCAAAAGGTAAAGATGAGGTATGTAAATTTTATATGTAAATACAATTAAGCTATAGTTAATGAGAAGATTGCAATTCATAATTACCACTCATGATTCCATCCATACTTGAAGGGGGGGGGGGGGGGGGGATATCGTCATCCTATACCATCATTTCACACGAATCAACCACCGTCATTCTTTTTCTTCACCATCCTTTCGTTTGCTTCACTACCATTTGCATGCCTTCGCCCGAAAAACTCACTCTGCACAGAAGAAGTTGCTCGACTCTCGGCCGACACATTTTACTGAGCGGTTAGCTATGGGAGGCTCTATTATATGGTACAAACCCACCACGACATCCCTGTTAGAACTATACCCAGAAGTCTATCAAATTTTTCTGCAGGCAGGATGGCTGGGTTATTTTCAGAGGCTCCAGCGATTTGATCAACAACAGGTTCTCCAATTTGCTTGAAATCTCCAGAAAGATGATTCCATTGTTCAAGGGGTTTGGATTTCAGTTACAGAAGAGGATATAGCACAGGTTTCAGGTCTCCCTACTAATGGCATTCGCTTGTTCGGCCGCAAACATATCATCCTTAATGCCCAACAAGATTTCCTCTTGCTAGGGGAACAAATTGAACCTAAAGGCCGAGGTGTCTGACTTAGTTCATTGCCGCCTCCATGGCAGAAAGTTGCAAAATTTGTCAAGCACTACCTTACCTGTAAAGGTCGATACTAGGTAGTCTACTAGTCCGATTTTTTCCTGTTGTCTCATTTACGGCATAATAGATTGGTGAACATTCCTTATTATCTACTCGGATGTCTCAAAAATATGTCACACTACTATAAAAAGGATAAATATCCTGCACTTTCACTCACCCATCACCATCTCATTCAACTACTTATCCAAAAGGGTTTTTCCCAACAAAACCCTCCACTAAACAACCCACCCATATACCCCCAAGAAGCTATCAAAATTCCTGGAAATATTTAGGAACAACAACCACAAAACCCTCCAGACCCTCCAGAAGTACCTAACAGTCTGCCTACAGACCCAATCAATCCAATTAACCCCCCTACCTTGCCAAGCCCGCCCCACATTCCAGCAGAATCATCCACTGCTACCGTTCATATCCTTAGTGATGATTCTGAGCCAGAGAATTCTCCCTGTCCCATCATTGAGGAAAAACCCCCATGTAAACGAAAGGAAATTCCTTTCTTTTTGCCCTTTTTACAAAGAAAATGAACAAGGGCCTCAACAAGGGCAGCCACTATTGCCACTGCCCTAGATCCCCAACCCATCCAGTTAAAACCCCATGTATCACCAACCTCCCAAATTCTAAAATCTTTACCTATTCCATCCACGGGCACTGAAACACAAGAACCAGAGGCCCCGTATGTTGCGACATCATCCATTTCAAATGTAGTAGCTGAAACACAAGAACCAACTACTCATCAAGTAGATGAAAGACAAGAACCAACTAACCAATTACTAGCTGAACCACAAGAACCAACTACTCATTCAGTAGCTGAAACACAAGAACCAGCGATAGATGCCACATAAGAACTAGTTACAGCTGAAACAGAAGAACTAATTGGTGATATTGTGACCAAGATACAGGAATCAGAGGCCCAGGGTGCTGCAACATTACTCTCTTTACATCAAGAAGCTGGAACACAAGAATCAATTGCTGATCCTGTAGCTGCTCCAAAAGAACCAGCTAGTGCAACTATGACTGCTACACAAGAACTAGTCACCCCTCAACCAGAACCAACAATGGCCTCTGTCTTACAAGAAAATGAGTTCCTAAGGTCTGAACTGGAAGCCTATAAGCAAGAGTTAGCCATGGCAAAGGAAGCCTATGAGAAGGAACTTAATTTGTACACCCTAGCTCACATAACATCCATGTCAGAGGGAACTACAACAAAAAATCCCTGTAGAGAATATATGTGCAGTCAATGTGGGGACATTTACTATCAAGCAGGCTACAAAGTAATTCAAATTCCAATGCCAGGAGCTCCCCCTGCACCTTCAAATTTTGCAGTCAAAGAAGAACACCCTGCTGTTACACAAGAACCAACAAGACCTTCCAAAATTAAGACTGAACCCTGGCCTACAACAAATGTCAAATCTGAAACCCCTTCTTTTGTTAATAAAGCTATAAAAACATTGCCTATTAATGAATCTGCCCCTCCTAGCCAGATCTATACCCACACCTTTGTGGAACAATCCACTCAGACCCTACCTCATCCTACTACATGCAATGATGAAACACAAACACAGCCATGGGATGAGTAGGCAATAATAGAAAAATGGAAAAAAAATCATGTTGTTACATAGGCCAAAAGCCTGCAGGAACACAAACAAATATGGATAAACCATATCTATTCAAACTGGGAAGCCTTGGAGAAAACACACCAGGAATCCCATGCCTATAAGAAACAGAATAAAGAACTAAAAGGCAAAGTGCTCCTGATATTTGACTTGGCACAAAATTTATTGGCCGGAAGGAAACCATCCTGCAGTTACTCTTTGTTCCTCATGGAATGACTTACATGGTTTCAGATCAAGTCAATCAAAGAAGGCAGACCCCATGCAGTGGTAAATCCAACAGATTTTGTTAAAACTTTTGCAGAAGCCTCTTCTCTGGATCAACACCTTCTCTGTGAATTATATTTTCATAATGAGGCCATCCCCGAGAACCGACAGCTTAACCTTAACCCTCTTGTTGGTGACATCCAGATTCAGGCAATCACCTCCTTCCTCAACAATCAGATTATATGGCAGGATGACTTCTTAGCTGCCAAGCATAATGAGGATAACCTCCTTCTTTGGATATGGCTAGAACCAAAAAATGTTGTCACCTTTGTTACAGAGTATTATTAGTTTTTAAAGAAACCAGGGATGATTGAACACATTCAACAACTATAGACAACAGTGCTTTAGGATTGTCAACAGTTCATTAAATCCACAGAGATTTCTACCCTACAAGAAAATAACATGTTTTGGCAACAATCTACTAGGAAAAGATAAGAACACAATCCCTTCAGCCCCACTAATCTTGAGATAGCAATCTCTAGGGTACCTAGCTACATCAAATGTCTTCAACAATGTGCTGAAAGCTAGATAGGGTATCAGTTTAATTTTCCTACCCTCTTGATGCCAGCAGAAAGATATCAAATTCATTATAAGTTGCCCAAGAAGGCCGAAACAACAACTTGGCAAAGGTTACAACGCATTGAAGGGTTCAGAGCTCCAACAGACAACACCTTCCACAACTACTGCTTGAGTAACTTGCACGCTAAGAGTCAATATCCAGATTCTGATTTAGACTAAGGTTGCCTGAGGACATGCAACATTTTAAGCTGGGGGGGATGTTAGGACCCTGTAATGTACCTTTTTTCTCACACTTTTTTCTACCTTTACACCCTCATTTCACTCACATTTAAACTCACATTATCACCTTACCCTATCTTTCCAAAGGTATACAACGTCTCTTCTCTTTACTATATGTTTAATCTATTTTGCATATAATTTTACATTACTTTCATGCTTAATCGTTGATTAGAAATATATAAGTGCTGAAACAGTTGGAACTGTAGATCATTGTTGTTTGAAGACCCGTTGCTAAAATAGTTAAAAGTACACAAATTGTGTGGTTGAAACAGTCCGCGGTCTACAATTAAACTCTGTGGTCTACGATGCTGAAACAACAACTCACACTCTGTAGTCTACGATGCTGAAACAACAACTCACACTCTCTGTGGTCTACGATACTGAAACAATAATTCAAAAAGATGTTACACCGACCACAACAGCCGCACCTTGAGACAGAACCATCGAGACTACATTGTTGAAACAGTCAGAACGAAAATCCCATTGCTGAAACAACCTGCGATTTGTGATGCTAAAATAGCATACAACAACAATAAAGAGGATAAATAAATAAGCTTTTACTCCAGCCGCAATAGCAACACCTCACTCAGTACCTTTTCAACTATTGTAATAGCATTCTATTACGGAAGACTAGGATGTCCTATCCCAGTATAGAGATTTGATCTGACTAAGAATAGGACTCAGATGTACACATGTAATTTGATGATCAGATTGTATCAAGGGGATTCTCCTCTTTAAATAAGAGGAAATCATCATTAGACGGGGCATCTTCTGAACTAAGAAAGGATTTACAGAGAGGGACGTGTTTTACTTCAGATTGTAATATGATATAATTGACAGATGAATAAAAGTTTGTTCTGAGCATTTCTTTCTAGTTCCTCTCGTTTCTGGGGAATCTTGTGAGAAGGGAGGGCCCACCTTCTTCACAAGATTCACCCATTATCTTTGTAGTGTGTTAGTTTTATTTTTGTTTATGCCTTGGTTAAATTCTGTTTTGCTGAAACACTACTTTACTGAACTCTGTTTTGTTGAAACACTACTTTACTGAACTCTGTCTTGCTGAAACTTTGCTTTACTGGTTGTTACATTGTTTTCATATAATTCATGCTTGGGTAACTGATAATCATTCTAGTTAGCAATCCTGTTTGGTGAATTTATGAAAGCGTGATAATCAGGGATAGGTGCTGAAGATTCATGCTCGGGGGATAGGGCCATGTTCTCTTTTAAGAGGTAGTTAGCCTTCAGTGTGTGCCAATCATTTCAATTAGCAATGAGTTGATGAAAGTGTGATGATCAGAAACAGGTGTTGAAGATTCATGCTTAGGGAATAGGGTCTTGTTCTCTGTCAAGAGGTAGTTAGTCCCTAATGTGTGTCAATCATTTTAAATTAGCAATGAGTTCATAAAGTGTCATGATCAGAAACAGGTGTTGAAGATTCCTGCTTGGGGAATAGGGTTATGTTCTCTGTTACAAGATAGTCGGTCTTTCCTTTTGCAGTATCTTGAAGGATTCCTTTCCTAGGTTGTTATTTCTTAATGTAATCCAGGATTCTTTGAACAATTAATTCTTTAGACTTTGAACTCTACAATAGGTAGGTTGCTTTCCTATAATTCAAGGTAGAACTTCAGTTTGTTCAGGGAAAAGTGTGATTAATGTATTTTACTACAACTCTAGATTGTTTTTGAGATTGAGCATATACAGTGCGTGGTTACCTTTAAAATAAACAGACTTCCCTAGGTTGAGAATTTATGTAGCACTTGATTGTTTAGTTAATTAAGCAATTATAGTGACCAACAATGTGCTAAGCATAGCACTGTGTTATTTTTCATTCATAAATCATTTCATTAAGTGTGTTTATTCACAACACACAACAATATGAGTAGTCTGTGCAATGTGTAGTGATCTTGTGAACTTTGTTGTGTAGCGTGTTTGGTGCGAAGTATTTGAAATTGGGTTGCATAGAGTAGAATGCACACACTATTGATCTAAGATTTGGTATCAGATCCATGCGTATTCGAATCCAACATCTAGTATCAGATCTAGTTGATGAAAAACAAATTTTATCAAGAGAATGTTCTATCAGAACAATTTCAATAGAAGAAACTCTGTTGAAAATTGAAATATGGATTTTACCTCTAATCTGCAACCTCCCACTTTTTCAGGAAAGAATTATGAGATGTGGTCCTTGACCATGAAGTCATTTTTAGGAGGTCATGATGTATAGGAAAAATTCAAGAATGGCTATGTGGAACTAGTAGATCAGGAAACATATAATTCCCTCACACAAGATGGGAAGGATTTCTTGGAAGATGAAATAAAGAAGTATGGAAAAGCGTTTTTTTACATACATCAAGCCATGCATGAGAGAATACTTCCAAGATTTGCATCAACAAAGAAATCCAAGGAAGCATGTGACATATTACAAACCTATTATCAGGGTATGAACAAAGTAAAGACTTCAAAACTGCAAATTCTTAGAAGAGATTTTGAAACTTTGTCAATGAAAGATAAAGATATAGTAGATTCATTCTACACCTGTGTCATTAGAATGATAAATCAGATTAAGTCTCATGGTGAAACCATAGAAGATAGAAAAGTTGTTGAGAAGGTACTTAGGAGTCTTCCTCCTAAGTTTGATACCCTTGTTGTGACATTAGAAGAGAGAAAAGACTTGAGTTAATTTAGTTTATATGAACTGCAAGTTCCCTAATTAATCATGAACATAGATTGAATAGGTTAAGTATGTCATTAGAGAATGAATTTTCCACACAGTCATCTATAAGACATGGAAGAGGAACGGGGAGAGCTAATTGTAGAATCATAGGAAGAATTTTTGTTAGAGGTAGATGCAGTAGCAGTCCTCGAAATACTAGTGGAAGAGGCCAAAACCCAAGTACCATTTAGCCAAGTGGTCAGAGAACTAACAAATCAAAGATTCAGTGCCATTACTGTAAAAAGTATGGACATTATGCATATTAGTGCAAGAAGAGACAATATAATCTAAACAAGCAAATTCAAGATAAATCAAACAACTCAAATAACCAAACTCGCCCTATGTTTATGATGCGAGTTGTAGCAATGCTTAATGTTGTAGAAATTCCTAATATAGTCTCACCAGTTGAATGCAATGTTTCTCAAGAAAGTCGTTATCACATATGGTATTTAGATTCAGGTTGTAGTAACCACATGATAGGAAACATATAATTGTTTTCTAGTTTGGATGAGTCAGTCCAAACCAAGGTTACACTTGGAACAGATATCCAAGTCATTGTCTTAGGCAAATGCAATATAAACATTTTAACAAAGCAAGGAGAACATAAATCTATGTCTAATGTAGATTAGGTTTCTCTTCTGAAGCATAATCTGATGAGCACAAGAAAACTGTTACAAAAGTGATACATAATATACATGGAAGATAATCATTGTGTGATTATGGATAAATGCCCAAGCAATAAACTTATTGAAAAAATCTAGATGACAAGTAACAAGATGTTCCCATTGACTTTGAAGCCAACTAAGAATAAGAATACAATGCTAGTTTTTGATAAAGAAAAAAGTGTAGTTAGACACTACATTTACAACAAAAAGTGTGCTTAGTACTAATGAAGAAAATAGTGTGCACAATATCAAAAAAGGAGAAAAAGGCACGAAGATGAAGGCAACATTCCAATTTGAAATACAGGATGACTCCTGGCTATAACATTTCAAATTTGGACATTTGAACTTTGGAGGTCTAAATCTGCTACATGCAAAGAACATGGTAAATTTTTTTCCATTGATTGAAAAATCAGAAAAGATATGTGAAGGATGCATATTTGGAAAGAAACAGAAAGAATCATTTCCAGTTGGGAATTCTTATAAAGAAAAATCTCCACTAGAAATAATTAACTCAGACATTTGTAGACCAATCAAAACAACATCCATAGGAGGTGGTACTTATTTTCTAACATCCATTGATGATTTCTCAAGAAAGACATGAATTTATCTCCTAAAGGATAAATCTAACACATTGAGTTGTTTTTAGCCGTTTAAATCACTTGTGGAGAAGCAGAGTGGTTATTACATCAAGTGTTTAACAATAGATAGAGGAGGAGAATACATATCAAAAGAATTTCATAACTTTTGTAAAGTTCATGGCATCTACAAGAAATTTATCCCGCGATACAGACTACAACATAATGGTGTCTCAAAAATAAATAATAGAAGCATCATGGATATGGCGCACAATATGTTGACAACCAACCATTTGTCAAATGAGTATTGGGCTGAGGCAGTAGCAACTGCAATATACATATTGAACATATGACTAAAAAAGTGTGTGAAGAACAGAGTTCCTCACAAAGCCTAGATAGGATCAAAGAACAATGTGGTGCCCTTAAAAGTTTTTGGTTGCATCGCATATGCACATGTTCTATATAACCTAAGAAGGAAGCTGGACAACAAAGGACAAAAGTGTATATTTGTTGGATATTCTAAAGAAACAAGAGGATACAAGTTGTATGACCTTGTCCCAAGAAAAGTCATAATCAACTGCGATGTTCAGTTCATGGAGAATGAAGCATGGGATGGAACCATAGCAAAGACAGTGAAAATTATTGATGCAATGGGAAATCATGAAATAGAAGAAGAAGAAGAGGTGTTTCAAACATCGTGTACAATTAAGTGTGGAGTCCCTTCTACACCTGGCACAACGACACAAAATAAAGTGAAGAGTACTTCAGTAAGAACAACAAGTGCACAGTCTACACCTAGAGTGCAACAACCACCAACAAGTAGTATGAGCAGTTCTACATATCCAGATCCAACATTAGAAAGTATGTTACCAAGAAAGACAAGAAGTTTCTGTGACATCTATACTGAAGACACAACAAATTCATTTTTAGTTTTCTCCTTGTTTTCAAAAACAAATGATCCATTAACCTTTGAAGAAGTTGTCAAAGATTATGTATGGGCACAAGACATGGATGAAGAAATCAGATGCATAGAGAACAATCAGACATGGAAACTGGTTGATGTACCTAAAGATAAAGATTTTATAAGTTTCAAGTGAATTTATAAAACTAAGTAAGATGCAAAAGAAAATGTACAAAATTAAAGGGAAAGGTTAGTTGGAAGAGGCTTTACAAGGTTAGTTCGAATTGATTTCAATGAAACATTTGCACCAATTGTGCACATGGAGACAGTCAAAACACTGTTAGAAATTGTTGCATAGTATAAGTGACCATTTTATCAGATGGATACAAAGTCAACATTTATGAATGGAAATCTGGAAGAAGAAGTATATGTGGAACAACCACAAGGTTATGAGGTTCCAGGAAAAGAAGACAAGGTGTATAGATTGAAGAAATCATTGTATGGGTTAAAGAAAGCTCCCAGATTTTGGTACAATCACATAGATTCCTATCTAACACAGAATGGATTTCAAGGAAGTGAAAATGAGCCAACACTATACATGTAACGATCCTCCTCGTTACGCCGACAAACCTCTTATAACAAGTGCAATTTTTTATTTTTATTTTTTTAGTCTTTAAAAGTGTGTGCATGTGTACAAGGGTAACAAGATATTATACTCTATGCCGCCATGTGATGACAAATCATGACCAATTGCAGCTACTATATCAACCTAAAAATCCAAGATGCACATCAACATATGCTAGTAAAGAACAACACTGATCCGACAAAATAAAAAGACTGACTACCTGCCCGTCCTACCCTGGAATGGTTAGGACCTCCAAGACACATAAGCAACGCTCAAGCCCATCTTCCCATTGATTTTAACCATTTAAGCTCTCAGGGCTGGAAATTGTTCTGAGGAACATGGAGGTGTATACATCCCACCCCAAACCTTCATGTCCAAGCCGACTAATCTAGGTGACCACATCAAGACCATCTAGGACACCTCCTTCCACTAGCATCAAAATTTATAAACCCATCAAGATTATTTAAAGTCGACCCTTTTAAGGTAGTTTGCATAAAGTGGATATTGAAACATTTTAATTACGCTTGTATTGAATACTAGGTTATGATATACAAAGTAGCATTTATACACATTTACCCTCTAAATTGTTTAAAATAACGGAAACTAATGAAGGAAATATCTAAGAAAGCCTAACTTGATTACTTATTTCCAAAAACAATTCTTATAAGTTTCTCAATATTTTAAGAAGTAGTTTATTGAACTCAAAATTTGACATATAGTATAATAGACTCTAAGGATAACTAGAATTTGACCATTGGCTTCCATTAAAATCTTAATTCACTTTCAAAAAAATTAAGGATAACTCAAGCATTTTACTCAGGACAAACATTGAAGAATTGATTCCTGGTCCATATTGAAATCTAGGTCAATCCATGTAAGTCTCATCTTATACACACTTATCTTTAAATGTTCCCATAACAAAATCTCAGGATAACTTATAATCCTTGAATTCTTCCTTCCAACAAAATCCGATCAATAATAATTAAAGACAATTCATAACCAACCAAGATTCAGCTGTAAATAAAAAAATCAATCGCTAAAAGCAAGACGCCCAGGTGTAAAAATTTCTATCCCATCAGCAAGACACACAGGTGTAATTAAATTTATGTCCAAACAATAAGACGAACATGTGTAAAGGAATTTATGTCCAAACAGGAAGACGCACAGGTGTAATTAAATTTCTGTCCAAGTAGCAAGATGCACGGGGGTACGATTGTCAAAAGCTCAAGGTTCAGATATGAAGTTACTTGTATTGCAATAAAATCCATTTTCTAATTTACGAAAACTCCAAAAATGACATTAAAGATTCATGCTATTCCATTTTCATTTCGAACCGTCATTCACTATCATTTAAATAAATTACAGCTAATTCAAATGTCACCCAACCATTCTGTCACTTAAAATCCTGGAACATATATTTTGGAAATAACCGTGCATTGAAACTACCTGTAGTGTCTATTCCATCCTTACCAAAAATACAACCATGAGTGTCAAGGCTAAGTCTACACACATGACCCTTAAATGCAATTAATCTTCATTCCAAATGTATCCTAGAATGAAGCTGCGGTGTGTCACCCTTTAAATCTAGGAACACTGTCAAGTATTAAGATACATTGGGTCCAATAATGAGGTTAATGCTATCTGCTGAAGTTGCTGGGAAGGGTTTGTAGTCTACAAGAATGGATACAATCGTCTCAATGGACTAGAACAGGTGCTAAGCGGAAGGAAGGCAGGGACTTGCACAATGGAATTACTAACAATGTTGAGTTTAAATGCATTGGTTAAATGTTGTTACGCATCCAGAAACAAACATGGGATCGCTTAGTTTAAAATCCTATTCATATCGTTGCCAAGAGAAATTAAAAACACCGGTAAGGATGCTATCCATAAATTGCTTAATTAAATGGCCAGTGGGAAATGCAACACGCTCGCATCTCAGCAAATCACTCACTAGAATGCAAGGTAGTCAACGCAATACCAATTTGTTGTCTTAAAAATGGTTAACCTCAGAGCCGAAACAGATACCATATCACTGCCCAACAAGAACACACATTTCTATCTCGGATTGCTTTGGCTGTCCATTAAGGATGGGTCTCAACATTGGTACGCAGATTTAATATCAAGTGGTAAAATAACAAAGGCAAACTGTAATTCAATAATTTACAAGGAAGGTTCTTACAGTAACTCCATCACAGACATTAAGTAAAGAAAAGAAAAAGACAGGCTCCACTTAATAAAATCATAGTCAATTTAAATCACAGTTATTAATATAAATGGCCTCACATACCCAACCGCACACTAGGATTCATCAAAATTTCGCCAGGATGGTATCAACAAGTGCTGGGATTTATCAACAATTTACAAAGGTTTATACAAGGAAGCATTGGGTGATAATCCAAGAACTCGTAGGGATTGTCAACGAAAATGCAGGGAGAAGGGATAACAATACGCAGAGAAAATTGGCCACAACAAGGCGCACAAATCACCAACAAGGAAGTAAGATCAACTAGATGCATGGGTTGTGCTGAAAAGCGTAAGTCGAACAAGTAAGTGGGGTCGACAACAGGGGTAGAGAAACCACAGGGAAATTCCAGCAAGGTGAACGATGCACGGTGGAAGGAAAACAACGCAAACGACCAGGTTTTGGGGTTAATAACACTCATCAAGGTGGAATACATCAACTACTAAAGACCACCACAGATGTAGCCGTTTAATGATATAGATGCAATTAGATGAAGTATAAACTAATTCTTGTTCACCCATTACCAAATTACAACAGCCGAGATAACATTTTTACAACCATACAATTATAATCGACGAAGTAAATAAATAAGCATTCTACTCTACCAAGTAAAAGACCATACCGTTGCCTTATCGCCCGCCTTGAATGACGTACGCACACTCTATTCCTCTCCCGCTCACCAACTGTTGAGACTACACCGGTACCTCCCAGCCAACGCTAGGGGTAGTCTACTTCCCCCTTAGCTCCCCGAGCTGCAAAGGGGCCTCACACGATCCAGATGGTAAGTCTAGCTTCCCAGCTCGCCTCGCAAGGCTGAGCTACCACTCCTAACCGAGCTGAGAAATCCCAACTCCCCACAAGTAATCAGTCAAGTCACAAATATGGCAGCGTAACGTTACGCTAACCATCGATCGCCTTCTTCCTCATCTTCCCTTTCTTTTATAGAGTTTTTAGAACCTCCAACTTTCCCTAAATCACATTTAAATTAAGTTTTAATAAAAATCTTCTAAATATTCTCCTTCGCACAAGTGTCGTCCATCCCCCTCTTTTATCCAATAATTATTTTCTTTAAATTTATTAATTGTCTCATTTCCCTCACCCAGCTATAGTTGCTCATAAATTTACTCCTAGGTGTTCCTAGATTCCCTTACAGGTTTAAATAGTTTCCCTAAAATGAAGTTGCTAATTTAGTTCAATTTAGAAGGTTCTTAATTGCAGATTCCTTACTATGTTGACCTCGCATTTTAGCATAAGTTCCCCTCTTTCCCTTATTATGTTTCCTCCCATTCCTTAGTTTCCTATTTTTTTATTATTCCCTTCTTTCCCCTTTTATTAGGGCCAAAATGGTAGTTGCGCTATTTACTCTTTTCATTTTATTCTTAATTTGAAATCTTTTTACACTTTCTCAAGTTAAATAGTTTATTTCTTCTTTACAATTTAAAACCACAAATTTTAATTAAATTATTACTCTCTTCATTTTACCCCAAAAATTTATGAAAACTAAAACTATTACTTAAGTGGTTTTTAGGTTAAACTTTTATTTTTATTTTTATAGGGTCTTTTTTTAAGGTTAAACAAAATTTTACCCTAGAGAAGTTTTAGACTTAGGACTTAGATTCTGAACTAGGCGACAATTATTTAGGGAAGTTGTTTTAAGAATTTCTTAATGTGTTAAAAGTCTTAGGGCCATCTAGGTTTGTTCCTTCATCAATATCAATGTGACGTGCCCTTCAGGACGCACCACGTGATCCAAGGGTGCCACTCGTCTCATTTGTTTCTTTTGTGTGACGTGCCCTTCAAGATGCACCACGTGCTCCAAGGGTGCCACTCGCCTCTTTTATTTCTTTTGCGTGACGCGCCCTTCATGATGCACCATGTGCTCCAAGGGTGCCACTCGCCTCTTTTATTTCTTTTGCACGACGTGCCCTTCAGGATGCACCATGTGCTCCAAGGGTGCCACTCACCTCTTGACTGATTGGTAGACATCAATAACCCCTGGAGTCAACACTCCACCAGGTGAACTTGTGGGAGACTAAGGGTTTCTAAGGAATAAGGCCCCCACCTTATTGCGCGCCCCTTAGAGTTATCGTGAGCGACTGTCATAGTCTGCCCTCACGACATCGTGGATCCTCTCGAACTAGATAATCATTAACCTATAGTTCGAGCCATGACAGGAGTGCTAGTAGGTTGTGGCAGGGCTGTTGTCCACACCTCTCCCTCAACCTCTCTGGTAGTCTTGTGTGGCCCCTTTAATCCATATGTGAGTCTGGTCGGCAAGCTATCATCAGCCTGCATCATCAAGAATTGTGTTAGAACATGTCCACATCATATCATATAATCAAATGTACTAGAATCATAGTAAACAATCAACCCCAAAAGCACACTCCCTGACTCGATCCGGAGTCCAAGGGGTCTCGTCGATGCCTTTGCATCCTCAAGGTCAAAAAATCTACACACTCAGTAAAACCTAGTCAATAGCACCTGTCTATGTCAAAGAAGTAAAACATCATGTCATCTATTATATCGCATCATAATCAAGGATAAATGTTTTCTTATCATAAAAGTCCAGATCGCTTGCGAGCAAGTGTCCTCAAAGAATAAGTTTTCTCAGTGCACCAGAGTGGGATGTTACAATACATCAAATCAAATCAGCAAGGTAATATGAAAATTGTTTATCTATATGTGGATGATTTGATTTTTACAGGTAACTTTGGCATAGGCGTATTCAAGTCAATCATGAAGGATGAATTTGAAATCACTTATTTGAGGATTATCAGATATGTTTTTGGAATAGAAGTGCACCAATCCAAAACTAGTATATTTATCTCACAGTCCAAGTATGCGCATGGAATATTGAAAAGATTGAATATGATAAATTAATATGATAAATTACGAAGAAACACCAACACCTGTCATAATAGGATTAAAGTTAAGGAAAGAAGATAAAGGGTCCAAGGAGGCTTCCACACTGTTTAAAAGACTGGTAGGTAGTCGTATGTATCTCATAGTGACAAGACCTGATATTATGTATGGAGTGAGCCTAATTTCAAGGTTCATGGAAACCCCAAAAGAATCACACTGAAGGAAAGAAAATCTCAAGATATGTGAATGGAACAAAAGATTTTGGCATAAAGTACTCCACTTCAGAAGATTTCAAAGATTTTGGATACACTGACAGTGATTGTGAAGGCAACATAGATGACAAGAAAAGTACCTCTGGGTACACATTTCATTTGGAATGGGTATGGTATCATGGGAATCAAGGAAGCAACCCATAGTCACTCTTTCTTCAGCAGAGACAGAGTATGTCGCAACTAAAAACACAATTTGTCAAGCAGTTTGGATGAGAAGAATGTTAAAAGATTTGTTGCAGGAACAACATGAACCAACAACAGTATTCTGTGACAACAATTCAACTATCATGTTATCAAAGAACCATGTTTTTCACAAGAAAACTAAACACATTGATACACGGTATCATTTCATCAAAGAATTGGTGAATGACAAAGAAATTTGTCTAGAGTTTTGCAGGCCAAAAGAACAAGTCACGAACATTTTTACAAAGATTTTAGCAAGAGATGCATTTCAGCATCTGTGCAGTAGTTTGGGAGTTCGCGCAGTAAAAAATGAGTGACAGTAAAATGGAAACTCAAATTTTTGATGTAATTTTTTTTTGTAATCGCACCTACTTATAATTAAGGGGGGGTGTTGGAAATTGTAATTACAAGTCGGTGATATATTTATATCTCCATCAATTTGTCTCTCAATCAATCTGTCATAGCCAAATTGTTAGTCAGTGACTCTGACAATTTGCAAGTGCAAAGTCCCACATTTACTCAAAAGTTAGTCGACAAGAAGGAAGTTATAAGTATAGTTGATATTTATCTTCTATAGTTCAGTTAAGTGGTTGAAGAGTCAATTGTATTTATGGTAGTCTTTAAGGTTGAGTCGGTCTTAGCCTCTCTACGAAGTTTCAATCAGAATATAAGTCTGAGTCGTTTAGTTAGTCGATAATGCATAAATAGAGGTAGGGAGAACAGTCGAGAACCAACAACAACTGAGGAGTTGAAGAAGTATGAGCACAAGCTATGTGTTTCTAAAGTCATTAGAAGAAGTCATTGGAGCCAAAGATCATCTTAGTTATTGTATTATGTAACAGTGCCTCATGCATCGAAGTTCATTAATATCAAACATTTTGTGTATTGACAAGTTTCTGTCTTATTTCTGAGTTTATGTGTTAAGCATAACACTATGTTATTCTGCATTGATAAATCATTTCATTAAATACTGTATTCACAGCTAGCATCAATCTAGCGGACATCAATCTAAACATACATTGCGCAATGGTCTTGAGAACTCGGTTGCATAACCTTTTTGGCACGCAGTTTTTAAAACTACGTTGCACAAAGTAGACTACTCGCACTATCGATCCAAGATCTGGTATCAAAACCAGGCATCTTCGGATCCAAGAAAGAAAGGACAAGTCTTGTCGACGAGGTGACGTGAATCAACATATTGTTGTGATTGAAGTTGAATGGGGTGAAGCCAATTATTTTCGCATTACCTCGCGGCCAC
>WSFP011324468.1:0-40334 GCA_009831015.1 Picea engelmannii | reverse complement strand
AGATCTTCTTTCCCACTGCATCACACATGAGAGTCATCTGGAGTTTCTCGTCAACTCTTCTGCTTAGAGGAGGCTAATACATAATCTTCATTTCTATTCTCATGACGATGCACCCAACACTTTGGGATTTCACACGTTCACCTTGTGCTCAACCACATGCACGTCCAACTCAGCAGATCGCCTTTCCCACAGGATAATCATATGGAGTTCTTCTCAACTCTTTGAATGGAGGAGGTCATCTCTATGTTCCAACTCTGTCTCAGATATGAACCACATACCCTTCTTAGGGGCTTTTTCTCAGGTTTGTAAGCTGGAGAAAGTCTCACATAGTTGCAATGATCCACATCTCACAGGTTTGTAAGTTGGAGAATGTCTCACATAGCTGCAATCATCAACAAAATATTGGTAGCGGAATACAAACTGACCAAATATGCCCCCTTGTGTATCTTTTGGAACCAACTTTAACCAAGGAGCATAAATAATAATGAAGTACATCCACTCCATACACTTTTGAAAGTGATTTGAGCACCAAAAACTTCAAGCTCATACACAATTTCTCACAGGAACTCTTTAGGTTGAAATGAAGCAAATTGTTTACAATTTCATATAGGAACTCTTTAGGCTAAAAGGAACCAAATTGGCCCTATGAACTCTACCCATAACCCTCAAACAAACAACCAAATGGAAGTTGTCAATAAATTCCTCAAAGGATGTATATTTGTTGTTTTGTCTTCCGTAAACAATAAAAGTGGATTAAGTGGCTCATGTTCGCCAACTAGTGTTATAATACCACTACACATCCACCAAGATTGGCCCCTTTTGAGGACCTTTATGGATATCCACCACCTAGGATTTGAATTTATCTACAAGCTTTCCCAATGGTAGAAAGAATGAAGAATCACCTACAACGTACTTAAGGAACACTTAGGCTACTCAAGAATAACCTATACTTGCACAAAATGTGATGAAGTGGAAAACTGACTAGTGATGTAGTGAAAGGTGGTTCACAGTGGATAATTGCAAGATTTATCTTCAACTCATACTTGGTTAAAAGGTGATTTTAGGTATAAGTAGCTAATACTCTTCTCAACATAAACAACATGCCATGTGAAATATAAACAAGAAATATATGCAATTGCAAAATTAAAAAATTTACAACCACCACAAGAAATAATAAAACCCTTGCGGCACAACAATTCTCCATTGCAATCACCCATGGTACTGTATTTTGTCATTTAAACTGCTACCATTTGAATTTGAAGCACAAATTCACCTTCTACGTAGGAATACACAATTGAAATGTATGAGCAACGTAATTTTTTTAAGACACCACATATAACAAGATAACTCACCACAACTTAAGCAAAACACCACCGAATATGTGCTTCTATATATTACGAGTATCAAGATCCAAAATACATAAAATAATAATAAAGATTAAAATTATAGTTTCCACGTATTGCAACCTTGTGATTTCCATAACATCATAGCTTCAAAACACTACAATTGAAGAGTGGTAATTGGGTGATCATTGCCCCTATAGATGTTGAAAAAACCCTCACGTTATTGTGGGAAAAATAATGCCACTAGATAGAAAAGGATTTTGGATCCATACAGATAAGATTTTTGGCACTGCCATACTTATTTGGCTATAGATATCAATTACTACCAAAATATTTATTAAAAAACAAGGCATCTATAATGGCACCATAGGGAGAGATTACAAAGTCTAAAATATTAAATGGTGTCTATATTAATTAGGCTACAGAAAGGTGATGGATATAATATATAATATAACTTTATTATATATAATATAGTTACAAATCCATTGGGTTGTGGCCTAGCGACAATTTGGAGTGATTGAAATGATATTGATCTAGGTTCAAATATTAGTGGGCATGCTTCTCTCTTCTGCGGGGTTTGTTAAATGTGATTATGTGATTATTGATTATATTGAATATATTGTATATCACTGGAAAGGTACCAAAAAATCTTATTTTTTACTTAAGTGTGTGAGGAACGAAGGTGGGTTGATCTTATTATGGGTTTACCCTCCATAAAAAAATGAGTTCCCATTTTAAAAATTAATAATATAATTATAACCTTAAAAATATGTGTGTGTGAATAAATGTCATGTGGTAGATTACCCCATAAATGATGCAATGAGGGATATTCCACAATGCATGTTTTCCCTATATGGTGGAATCTACCATGTAGAGTTGTACATAAGTTTCCTATTCAAATTAACATTCTCAATTCCATTTACAAAGTAAGGATAACATTTGAAAATTATAAAAACCATTATCACTTGTTGAAAGAAAAAGCATTATATCAACTATAAAGGTTTTTTTACTTAGATTTTCCATTCATATTAAAATAAAGAAATTATTATTTCATTTAAGAATTGGAAAACAAATTAGCATATATAGTGTATATTTATTTACTATTATCTCAATCGTGAAGTATGAAATTCTTATTGCAACACTGTATTTTATAATCGACTTTTCATAAAAAATTAGTTAAATAAAGTTGAACAATGGTGAAAGATAAAACCTTAATTGCGCATATCAAATTTTGAAAGAAATTTTGTTAAGGAAATTTGAATGACATAAAAACAAAGTAGAATTTTCACATCTAAAAGTTTTTGTGAATAAAATTGTGAACATAATGAAAAAAATACAAAATTTGAAATATATACTTTAAACTTTAAAATTGAAAACATTATTACCATTTAGAGGAAATAGTGTCCAACTTAACACCCTTTATTTTCAATTTATTTATTTATATATTTTAGCATTTTTAGCATATTGATGAAAATTCGGGTGGTAAAGGTACTTTTTTGATTTTTTTTTATCTCTGAGTTGCAACTAGATATTCAATAATAGCATTAGCGACCCTACTAGTTTCCATAACATTAATATTGTGACCATAGAAACATCTATATCTGCAACCAGAGTAGAAACCACAATTGTGAGCATGTAATGCAAAACTAAACATCTTATTTAACATTGATGATAACATTTAACTTACTGACTATTATTGTATCCTGTTTTATGACCATGGTAACATTGATAAAAAAAATATGCAGATACAATAGCATAATAGTAATGTCTAATATTAATCAATTAAAGAGTCTCAATTGCAACCATATTAGAGTCCAAATATTTATTGTTTTTTTTATTTATCGGGTCTCAATTATGGTGGCAATGGTGTCCAAAAAAACACAAACAACTAGATGGGAGATGTGTACCCATCATCTCCCATATATACTTTTTTTGACAAATGCTTCTTGTATCCTAAAGTTGTAAGTGTGCACCTTCTCAATATGAGAATATATTCGATAAAGTGAAACCAAATTGTAACATTCAATTAGTAAAACGCCTTTGGCTAAGAAGTTGTGAGTGGGGTGTATATATTCCACCAAAGTCATCAAAGACTTACACTTGGTCCCAACTACCTTTGAAAGAATATACGCTATTATGAACACGAGCACAAGTGTAGAACATGTCCATGGTTATACTTAAACCCTATTGGGGCCATTAACAAGACCTCATTTTCACTAACATGACAAGACACTATTAACATTTTCCATATATTTAAATCTAATTTTAAATAATAAAAAATTACTTAATTAATTAAAAGTTGATTTAAATTATTTAAATAATCAACATTTAATTTTAAATCATTTTAATTCATCATCACAAATCAACTAATTAACAAAAATAAAATATATAAAGATGTCAAAACTAAAAATGTTTTAAAAATAATAAATAACAAAAATATATATATCCAATACAATACATATTTACAAAACAAAATTTGTGATATAATATTTCATAATGATAAATGGATTGGAAATAATAAATAACAAAAATATATATATCCAATACAATACATGTTTACATTTCATAGTGGTAAATGGATGGATTATAAATAGACTATAAACATCAACAAATAGTTTTGTGTTTTCTATTGAATCAAATTGTTTCAATCTTAGTAACATTTTTTTCATCCTAATTATCATAATCAATGTTCAAAGAACTAATCCCTCCACATACATGTTTATTAGATTTATTTTATATAATAATTTTAAAATGTTCATTATATTATAAAATCTAATGTTTACAAATATAATAATTATTATTAAAGAATATAAAAAAATTAATAAAAAATTAATAATTTGAAATCGAATAATGCTTTTATTTATCTCAACTAGTATTGAAAACTTTACTAAGTAATATTATCATATCCATAGGCCAAGTAGTGAACAAGTTTTGTACTTGCCCAAAGAACTTTTGTGCCTTGTTGGGTTTGAACTATGGGAATTATGGATCATTTACAAGGACTTTCCATTTTGTATATATTTTCCTAAGGGGTTTGTGTGTAAAGTGTTAGTGGGATTTTTTCTCATTACATTTATGCTCTTTGTGATTATATTTTGATCATAGTTTCCAATATAATCATCTACATGATTCTTATAAAATGAACAAAACCATAAATATAATCGGTGCATTTTCATGCTTTACCTGAAAGAAACAATAAATTTACAATGTGATCTAAAAGTGAGTCACAAATTACATGGGGTGGGGCTCCAAGGGTGGACTAGGAATATGTAGCATATAGGAAAATGAATCCTAGACATTTGAAGTTATTCAACATACATCAACAAATTCACAACATGATTAAATGGAAGAAAACCATAGTATTTATTATAATTATATCATTAACTAAGTTGTTAACATGCATATAATATGATTTTTTACACATGTTCAAGCATATATGTAGCATCATCGACTTCATGCTACCCATCATTCTCATTGTACTCCTCACCATCCTTATATAATTTTCTATTTTTCACTTTCGAGCATCTCTTTGGCATCATCGAACTCATGCTCCCCATCATCCTCTTCCTTCTCCTCACCATCATCCTCCTCCTCATCATCATTACAATTTATTCTCATTATTGTGGTTAGCATCTTAATTATCATGGTCAATGGATCCATTAACACTCCCTCCATGTGCATGTGTATTAGAATTTTTCTACATAACATAATCACAATATGTTAAATATCATTATGGAAACCAAATGTTAATATACATGGACTAATTTTCTAAATGAAAGCAAATTGTAAAAATAGAAGTTTATTTTACCAAAAGAGAGAGGATGTGAATATTGTTGTTTTCTTAAAAAATGGTATGAGGTAGAAGTTACATTCAAAGAAGACATAGAGATTGTAGTACATTTCCTTTCGAGGAATATCATGACTTATTTAAGTTGTCCTATTGAGTTGGTTAGTGCTAGGAAATTCATTTTGTCAACAAAGTAACCAAATTGCACTCAAAGTCTATGAAATCAAGATGAGTTAGTGGGCCTTGTACTTATCTTTTAAAAAGTTGGGAATTATACATGATGCATTATGTTTCTACAATATATAATCCTTTGCAATTGGTCTATGGCTAGGAAGTTGTTATCCCATTCATGTTTCATGTTCATACATAGTGCATTGCAACCGTTTCACATTTAGATGATAAGAGATTATTGGGGGGGTTATTTTAATCTTATATAAGATAAATGATCATAGAACACTTGCAAAATGACAAATGCAAGTCCATTGACCTCATATGTAGGTTCTATGATAGTGCTAGCCTATTATAGGTGATTTAGTTTTATTACTTGAATCTAGGCAAAATGAGAGATAAGGTACATAAAATTTTCAATGGAATGGAGCCTACATGTTAATCAAACTATATGAGAATAGATAAGTGGGCATGTCAACATTTATTGGTGAGCAACTTATAGGGTGATTCAATGTGTCAAAGTTGACAATTGATCACACATATTGAAATAAAGGATATGTGGCCTGTGACGGTCTTGCCAAAACTATCTTTAATTTTTTTTTAAGGGTTTTCAAGGTGGTTTTTGAAAACCATGCCCAAAAGTGTTATAGCAGAAATTGCCACTTTATACTGGATTTGTGAGATGGCCTAGTCCATTCCTAAGCTTGCAAATCTATATCCCAATCTCCTTCATCAAGCTCATCTAAAAAATACTACTTTTGTTGATATACGTGATTCATCAATGTGAAAAGAGTGTACATACGCTATTTGATAGGGTGAAAATCACACACACCCCTAATTTTGTAAAAAAATAAAATATTTCATACTTTTAGGTGGGCTTTATGGGTTTTCCTGGTCCTAAACCCCCAATTTCATATACATAACGGAATGCAACCATCTCAACCTCTTTAGGATGGTATAAAAGGACCTATGGGGGTATGGATGAGGAGAGACAACCTTGGTGCAAGAAAATGATGTCCATTTGTGAGCTTCCCTGTTCCCCGAGTCTCTGAGTAGCATCCCTAGATATGGAAATATACTTTCCAATATCCCTTCCTCTCCCCTTATATGACCGTTGGGTGTGTTCATATCCCTTATGGGTCATGTGAGGAAGTTATTTTTGTTGAGTTGATGCTTTAAGGGGTTCGGTGGAGGAGCTCAGGAGGTTGGTTTTGAGGCAGTGTCGCCAGTTAGGATCAAGTTGTAACTTACCTTATCTTATGTTGATGAAAAAAATAGTTCTCTTTCCCTCCAATTTATGTGTAATTGTGTTTAATTAATTTGTATATGTTGATTTTGTTTTACATGTATAAATTCACGTATTCCATTTATATCTTGATTTGATAACTTCCTTGTTGCGGTGCCTATTTGGTTCCTTTTGCATGTTTGTAGAGGCAAATGTATGGAACAAGCCAAAGGTTGAGAGCGAGAATCTACATCGAACGTTGGGATACAAGGTAAGATATATTTCTTTCTCTCTTCCAAGTTGTCATGTCTTTGTTGAGTTGTATGTGTTGGATATGTTTTGGGTTGAGCCGGGTTCTACTCTAGGTTTCCAACAAAACCCTACAAACCATTGACCCTTCTAGATACCAGAAGGAAACACTGCTCATAGAGTGCACAATGAAGTCTCACCCGAGATGGATTTTATAGGTGACTGCAAAACCCAGATGTTTGCAACCTTGGAAGGGATGCTACTATGGATATGCTAGGCATGCTTTTTACTTCAACATTCATTAGATATACTATTCTAACACATCATTGCAATCATATTTACCATTATGTAACCATTCACATTCATTTCAGTTCATTCTAAGGTAAATATCTATTGTGTGTTACATTCTACTACCAATAGATTCATCCATTCAACATAACTAAATAACTGCAAGAATTAAGATAACATTTCACACAAGGTTTTACCGTGGTTCACCCCCCTGGGCTACGTCCACAAAGATCTGGCATTCATTTCTCTTTTATTCATCTTCATCAAGTTATTGTGTTGTGTGCATTACATCTGCATATAGCCGAAGCTATTGATAAAGGTACATGATGAGGCTGTCAAGATTGCACCAAGCTCCATAGCTTGCAACCTTACCCTCAATTATAATTCATATCTTTCTCTTCAAAAAAGACTCATAGATCATCTCACTATTAGCTCCACAACTCTCATCAAAACTCATACCAAAACTAACTAGTCACTCAAAACTCTCGCTAGCAACTGTCTGAACTCTTTCTATGACTAGATAGATCTCCTCATATATTACAATACATATTTATACTACAAAAATGGGTTAAAACCCATTACAACAATGATAAAAACCCTAACCCTAAGTGGATTAGGTTTGTAAACTTTCTAACTTCCTACGCACAGTTGATCCACATCCTTCTTTCTTCCTTTGTTGCTTCCTCGTGCTGCTTTTCCTTATTATCTGACGCGCTCCTTTTCTAGTCCCTTTTCTAACTGTCTTCCTTGATAGTTGCGTTGTTCCCCAAAATGGTTTTCTCCAATAGGACCCCAACACTCACCTGTGTCTCATCCCGATCCACTCAAGTAGTGTGTGCCTCTTGCATTAACTTCTCCAATTCTTGGAACTTGCCTGAAATATCTTCAACTTTAGACTTCACTTTTGCACTCCTCTCTGCAACAATCTCCACAGTTTCTACAATGATAGGCTCCTTAAAAAATTATTCATTCTCCAATCCAGCCCGTTCAACTTGACCCTTATCTTCATCAATCTCTGTTATCATTTTCTCTGCGCTTTCTTGCAGTGGCTTCAACTGTGCTTTCCTTTCCTGCTTTTCTGTTTGTATGCTCTTCAATTCTGCCTGCAAGTTCTTCATTTCGTGCACACTCTTCAATCTATTTGAGATTTGGATTTTCTTCTGCTTCTTCTTTAATTCTTGTAGTGTTGTGTTTACACCTTTTTTCTTGTCTAGCTTCTGCAGTTTTCCATCGTCCTGTAGATCCATCCATAACTATGCGCTTTTGTTGTACAACTCTATGATTTCTTGAATTCTCTGCGCAATACTCTCCTTATGAATTGTAACC
The DNA here is from genome assembly GCA_009831015.1 of Picea engelmannii. NCBI lineage: Eukaryota > Viridiplantae > Streptophyta > Pinopsida > Pinales > Pinaceae > Picea > Picea engelmannii. Next base: position 31,948 of record WSFP011324468.1, on the reverse strand, counting down.
TATTTCTCCCTCTATGTTCTTACCTCTGGTGGCGTGCTATCTGATAGGAGTGCCATCAAATCTGTAATGTGGATTCTATAGTTCTCCATAGCCTACGCGATCTTCTCAATCTTCTCCTATGTAGGTAAAATCTCTCCTTCTTGCGTGCTATCAGGAATTGTTTTAAACACTTCCTCCACTTTATGCTCTATTCTGGCAATGTTTTGCTTCACTGTATCTCTCTCAAACTACACCTTATCGATTGTCAACTCCAGTGTCCTCTTTACTTCATTGGCCAATTGTAGACTTGTCTCATCTGTGCTTTCCCTCGAATGTATCTCTTGCGCGACATTGATTTGTAGTTTGTACAATGCCTTTGTTGGAACCTTGGGTAGTGCCAAGTCCAAATGGTCTATGTTCTTTAATGGTATTTTTGTTGTCTCCTCCTCCACCTGCAACATCTATTGGGTTATGCAAAATTTTCTACTCCCCATTGATATTATATATACTTTCTCTTGCGTTGGAATTGATCTTTCTTGTGAAGTGTGCTATTGCGCTTGTTCTTTCTATTGCATTGTAGTGAGTTGTAGTTGTTCTAGATCCTCCTTCACCTCTGTCAGCTTCTTAATGATTTATTCCCTTTTCTTTTCTACATCATCCCACGCCTCTGTTGCACGGTCTTGTAATTTCTCTACAACCATCTCTGCATCATCCTCTGTCAATGTGAGCTCATGAAATCCCTTATGCACCTTCATCTTCTTGCACTGACCTTTTTCCTACAATATTGTCCTCTTCATAGGAATAGTTTATGTCTGCATTGTTGTACCTGGGATGTCCATGTCTGGTAGATCTCCTCCTCCTAGTTCCTCCCGCGTATGAACTTTTTTATCCTTCTATACTCCTCTATTTGTTACTTCTGTGCGATCCTTCTCCTGCACTGAAGGTTTTGGGATAGGGTTATTCTGCTTTGGCTTTCTAACTGTTGCACTCCCCCATTTTTCCTTCGTGTTTTTTTTTTCCTTTCTTGTATTTGTTGCTAGACGGTTTGACTTATGTGAAGTTCCATCTTCTGCTTGTTTCTTACCTTTTGATACCTCCTTGGAAACTACTGGTACCTTCCATACTTTAGGCTGGTCTTTCATGTCCCACTGCACTCCCTCTCATGTCACACAATACCTCAATTGTAGACATACCTTCTTGGGATCCCTTTTGGACTGAATCCACATGTTGTGTCTGGAAGCCTAAAAGTTAGCTATGCTTGATTATCTTCCACCACTTATGGTGGTATCCTCCATGTATCAGTCAATTTTTCCTGCATCTTGTCATAATACATAGAAAATATGATGGAATTTTTCTTTCTTTTTTTTGCATCTAAAGTGTGCCACAACGTTCTATACTTTGATGCGCGACACTTCCCTCTCCTTGGGTAAAATCTGTTATATTTGGGTTCTCCCCAACCCACCAAAGCTATTAATATAATCAACCATGCATAGTGGAACTTTGTTTCAAGATCTTGTGTATCCTTCCAATCATCCAAAAACAAATTCAGTAAATATGGGATCCAATTGAGTAGACTCCCCTTCGCACACTGCATGGCTACTGTTATGACTCCTCCATGTGCTTCTTCCTTGCGACATTTCCTTAGAAGTTTACAAGCCATCATATTGGTCACCAATATGGTTGTTGGTTCATTTATTCTGTTAATGATCAACCCTCAGGATCCTCTGTCAGTTCTATATTTCTTCTTCATCTCCTCTTCTAGAGCTTTCTCCTTTTTTTTGTCATCTAAATATTGTTCTGGATTTTCTCCATATGTTGGAAACCCTATAATCTATGCAATTAAATATACATCTATTGATACCAATATGTCCATCCATAGAACACCTCCATGTACCAAGGCCAATAGTTGTTTCACACGGGTGTTTACATCGTTTCCCCTCCCAAAGTGGGGAATTTCCAACAAGTTCATGATACCTGTGTTATACAATCCTACAATCCATTCCTTTAGCTCTAAAATTAGAACCCATGACGGATTTATACCTTTACTCTCCATATATACTTGTGGTGTAAACTCAGGGAACTTGTCCTTGTCTGCAATATCATGGTTCACATACTTTAGTTTATCCACACATCCTAACATGCTAGGAAGGATCTTGACTCCTTTGGGTATGCACAAAAGTGTTAGTGTTATTTCTTTTTGTTTGTGCGGTGATCTTTGTACTGTCTATTTTCCCTTTGTCTTTTCTTTCGTTGTCGATGGATCTAATTCTTGGTGTGTATCCTCTTCATATTCTACGTCTCAATATTGCTGGTCTGTAACATCTTCCACCAATACTTCCTCCGACTGATGGACTAGTTCTACAACAAGTTTTTGAGCTTCTTTAGCCTGTCCTCTAGGCTCATCCGACTATTTTCTTTCATCATCATGCTCATCCATCTGTTGTGGTGCTCCTAATATGAGTTGTTGCATGGGGTTTTTCTATGTGGTAGGGTTTCCTATTTCCCCCCGTGTCTCGACCTCCATCTCTTTTGCCGCCAGAACATGTTGTTCTTCTACAAGCGTATGACTCACTAGCTCGATGACTAATGAAGGAATGGCATCCACGTTTACCACTCCCTTCAGCTAAATAGGGTTTGTTTCTTCGGTTTCTTTCTCCTGTGGAGATATTGTGGTGCTACGTGTTTTTCTTCCAGTTTGGTTGGGAGCTCCGACCTTCGGTGGAACCATCCTATTAAATCTAGATTGGGTTGCTATGAATATTTTCTAAATCACCTCGAAATCACCTTCTCATACTCAGTTTTCTTCCTTATCTCTCTTCTGCAAAAAATCACAATGAGTCTTGTCATGCATGATTTCCCTTTTTATTGTTGTGTCATAAATGCTTTGTCGTGTTGTACTTTTCCGACCACTTCCTTTTTCCTTTTTTCTGCTGCTTTATGTCTCAGTGCATGGCTTTTTCTGTCTAGTAACCTTTTCTGGCGCACATCGTATTCCTTTTCTTTCACACTACTTCATGTCTACTGCACGATGTATCATCTAACTGCATGCCTACCACTTATCCATCTACTTCATCTTGATTTTTTCTCCTTTTTCTCGCATTTTCTTCCTTTTTCTTCTTTTCCACTTTTTTTCTTTCTTTTCTTCTTTTTCCACCTTTAGTTTTTTCTATATACACTATGTACAATTGTATTTTCCCATGCTGGAACTACTGAGGGTTATTGGGTCAACTATCCCTATACAATTTCAGTCGACTACCATTCACCAATCCTTGCATCTCTTTATCTATTAAATCCTGAAGCTACACAACACCTCCATCTCTGACAAACTTTATTTCATATGGTCCTAGCTAATGCATCCTGAATTTCCCTGGGTGTTGTAAGTATTTACTGTCATAGAGGAGAACCGTACATCATTCCTTGAAGTTTTTATTCTTTATGTGTTTATCATGCCAAGATTTATCCTTTGATTTCTATACTTCCTGATGGAAACCAACCATAATCCTGTCTTCTTCTAATTCCATGAGTTGAGCCAATCTTTCTTGAGTTGCGCCTCTTTTTATCATGTTTGTAATGGCTGCAATGCATAGACTAGGTATCAAATATTCCAAAGGATACTTGTTCTTGACCATACACCAATCTAAAAGGTGTATTTCCTTCAAGTTTCTTACATGTGGTTCTATAAGCCCATAATCCTACTTGTATCTTCAAATCCCAATCATCCACGTTCACATTGCAAATTTTGGTTAAGACATTCTCCAATATCTTATTAAATGCTTACATTGTTCCATTAGCTTGAGGATGGTATGGAGTGCTCTTCTGATGGTATATCTCAAATTATTCAATCATTGCCTGAATAGTACTGTTAATAAAATGAGTTCCTTGATCACTCATCAAAATTCTAGGGCATCCAAATCTTGTAATCACATGTTTAAATAGGAAGTGCATTGAAGTCTCTGCGCTACAATCTTTTACTGTTGTTGCTTTATCCCATCTGGTTAAGTATTCTATCATTGTAATGATATACCTTGCTCCCGATCTTCTAGTTGGTGGATTGATTGGACCTACAAAGTCAATTTCCCATTTTTCAAACACTTTAAGAGTTACATGAGGTCTTAATGGCATATCATCCCTCCTGGATGGCTTTCCTACCCTATGATAGACATCACAAGCGTTAAAATACTCCTTTTCATCTTTATAAAATATTGGCCACCATAATCTTGCGTGTAGTATCTTTTGCGCAGTAGCCTTCCCTGCATAATGTCCTCCAACTATTCATTCATGTGCTTCTGCTAAGATGATAGGATGCTCATGTTCCATAAAACATCTCCTTAAAATATTGTTTGCTCCTAGTTTATACAGATGTCCTGCAATAAGTTAATAATTTGTAGCTATGACCACCAAATTCTTCTTCTGCGCAGTGGTATATTCCTTTGGGGAAAATCCTGTACAAAAAAATTCAATGATATCAATAGAATATTCATTAGCAATCTGCACTGAAAACAGTTGTGCATTAGGAAAATTTTCCTCCAAACTGCTTGGTTCCTCTCCATTAGTTATCATGGATAGATGATCATGCCCTGCATTCAATCTTCTAGGTTTCACAACTACTTCAAAATCAAACTCTTGGAATAACAATGACCATATACATATTCTTCCCCCCAACACTGGCTTGTTTACCAGGTATTTAAGAGTAGAGTGATTTGTGAACATCTTCAAATGTTGGCCTAACAAATAATGTTTGAACTTATGCAATGCATACACCATAGAAAAGCCTTGTCTTTCTATTGTATTATAGTTTTGTTCTGAATCTGACAATTTCCTACTTGTAAATGTTATTGGGTGATCTATATCACCTTCTCCTAGATGTGTTAATATTGCTCCAAGTTCTATTTAAGATGCATCCACATGAACATGGAACTCCTTTGACCAATCTGGAAACACCAAAATTGGCACCGTCACCATTTTCTCCTTCAAGATGTCCAAACTCTGTTGGCACTCATCATTCCACTGAAACTTAATATCCTTCTTTAACAACTTCTCTATGGGCGCAATAATCTATGCATAACTCTTTATAAACTTTCTATAGTAGCCTATATGACCAAGTGTATCTCTCAATTGGTGCACTGACTTCGATGGTGGTAAATTCACAATGACAATGTTAGCACTCTGTAATTTGCCCAAGGTCGTGGAGGCAGTAACAGAGGTAACATCAAAACCGCTTCGAGTCAAGGATCTAGCACTCCATGACTCGGAGAGGGATCTCTCTATTTGATATAGATTTGTTTGAATAGATATTAGGCTAGCTAATGGGTTCAGAGTTTGGATTTTGAATTGGTTGGTTTGAAACAATAGATGAGGGTCATTGGGCAACAGAGTCACAGAGACATGTTTAACCAAAATAGATCTATACAAGGAAACTTACAGGGCAAGATAGGAACCCTAATTAGATTCTGGAGATTGTAGAGTGGTGTGAAATAAAAGGTGAGAAGAGAGGATGGTAGTAGAGCAATGAAGAATTCTGGCACTATCCTCAGCAGAAAACATAAAGATTATCCAAAATCCAGACACAGAGTGTACCTTTAAACAAATTATGATCTTAATTTACCATTGGATAATCAGAAGAAAACAATATATAACAGGGAAAAACATATAACAGAAGGACACTTCACCAGCAAATGTGCCACGAGAATCCTGTAAATGCCTGTATATTATTTCTGCCAAAACTGTCCTATACACCAGCTCCAAAACTATACAATGATACCTTTCAATAGGGTCCAAACCCTCCTTTATTACAAACATGGATATAAATAAAATACAATCCTTAGGCTTAGGAGATCGAATTCGATCCTCCTGGCCGAAAATAGCAAGTCAATCCCAAAAAGATCTGTACTGAAAACTAGGACGAATCCGCTGAAAATAGGGGTATGCTTGGACATATGTTTCTCTTTAATGATGAAACCTGGGAAAAACTGAAGGAGGTTAATGTATATCAGAATTTTCTGGACAAAATCCTCTTTCCTTTTTTCCTAATTCATCTCTAGCACATCGAAACAGATCCTACAAAATCATGACTGAAACAGAAGAAAACGGAAACCCAAAAAATAGGGCTCAAATATGGCTTCGATTCTCCCAAATGGTGGAACCTCTACAAACAATGAGAGGTTTTTTGTTCTTCAACCTGTTATGGAGAAAAACATCTCTCGTTTTTTTAAAATTCTTTTTCATTTTCCCGGAATCCTTCCCGGAAAAAAATTGGTCAAACTGGCAAAAATGACGATTTTGGGTTTTTGGGGGAGGGCAGTTTTGGAGAGGTAAGTGGTATGTCGGACCCCCCTTGAAGTGGTAAGCGGTATTGGGAGGGGGGGTCCGACTTCACCCTAAGGTGACACCTATCCTAGGTGGCTTTGGATATCGGAGCCCCCCTCTCGTTAAAGCTTAGATGGCAAGGGGGGATCTGATATGATTAATGGGCGTTGATTTGTTTTGTGATGTGATGTGAGGTAGAAAACTTAGGATAGTTTTAAAGTTTGTTTTTATTTTTAATTTTTTAATTTATGTTTTGTTTAATATTTGTTTTTATTTTAGTTTTGTTTTATTGCATATTTATTTTATGTTTTATTTAATATATTTTTTATTTAAATGTTTATATTTGTTTTATTTATTTTGTTTATATTTTGTATTTATATTTTATATGTTTTTTGTTATATTTTATATTTTTATATTGTTTTTAATGTGTGATTAATAAATCACTAACCTAAGTATTTTTTTTTTGTTTGTTAATTGGTCCGGACCTTCTTGGCATCAGGATTAACCTTTGGCTTGAGAAACCGCGACTCAGGGGCATCTAAGCCGTCAAAATCATTTGGAGATCGCACCCGGCCTGATCCACACCAACCCTTAACATGGTTGGATTTTTTGTCCCTGCAAGTTTCGAATCGGTGACTTTTCAACACGGAGTGGCTTAACAACACACTCCATCACCGACTGTCCTACACCTCGGGGACTATCACTAACCTAAGTATTAACAACTAGCTTAATTATTAATTAATTATTAACTAGTCTAACATATTTTAATTAAACTAACTATACTAATTTTATTACTAACATTATTAATCTATTGTTCTTTTTAGCCTAAGTTTGTTTATTCATGGATGAGTGGCGGGCAAGATGTAGCCAATGGGACAGATGGATAAGAGAGTGAGTGGCGCAGGGGTGGATGAAGGATGCAGCAGGGTGATGAAGGGTCTGCCGAAAATGGATAGAAGGGGAAACTGGAATCAACCGAGCTAGACATCGTCATCACAGGGGGAAACGCCAAATAAGCAACTGAAGAGAGAGGTTACCTATGATTATAGGACCCCAACATAGGCTCCACCTGGGGATGGCAGCTCCTGAGGATGTGTCAAGAATCTCAGACCTCTTGAACATGCAGACCATTGCTTTTATTCGTTGGGCTGATCCCAACATCTTATTCTGCAACATGTACTTGTTTTGATCTTTCAACTGAGACAAAATAAAAAAGAACACTGCTGAAAAAGAGATGCTCGGAATGTTGATCTTATTAACATTCTCCTACCTACCTCATACTGCTGAAAATCATGCTAAATCAAATAATACAATAATGCCAGTGCAACCAGTCAAGAAACTGATCTAATGACTCTGCCCTTTCAATGTTTTCAATCAGTGAAAAAAATAGAACTTTCATAGACATCATGAAATGCTTTCCATCCTGATATTTACAACAGAGACCTCGACAATCCTGAAGAACAAAAGTAATGCCATAAATATATTGGGGCTCTACAGTGCAAAATTTCTCCATATAGGTTGTGATAGGATCAAGGTAGAACTGACCTATTCCTTGATTTTTAAATTCAGCCAAGTCAACAACATGATCCAGAACTATATCTATGCTATCTAGATCCTCAAAAAATTCATGATATGGCTGCAAATGTTCTGATGGGATTTGTAATGAGATTTCTGCTGAAAAATATAATGAAGTTGACTCCCTGATCATGTCGATATCATAACATCTTTTCAGCCCATAGTTGGATGATGGAAAATGACTTTGACAACACAAGTCATCCAACACATTAGATATTGGATCCTGTAGAAATTGAGATGACTGTTGCATTGGTCCCACTGAAACTTCTTTATTTTTTGTGTGTTTGTCCTTTAGCATATACTCAAGATTCTTTTTCAAAAACTGAAATGAATTAAAGATTAATGGTACAGAGTTATTTTGGATTAACTCATAATTTGTCTCAGGCTTTAAGCTTTCATCTAGAATTTGAAAATCAAAGTAGGTCAAGGGTTGCAATTCTGGATTTAGAACAACCTCCATATCAACAATGGAATCTTCAACTAATTGATTAGAACATTCTCCCTCCCTACTATTGACAACTTGCTTACAATTTTCTCTCAAAAATTGAAAAGAAGAGAAACATAAAGGAAAATATTTTTCCCTTACTCTGAAATTTTCTGCATTTTCCTCATCGCTGTCATGATTGTTGTGCAAACGCTGATTGTCATATCTGAGATGTAACTGATATTCTTCCTGCCAATGACATGTTGTTGATTGATTTGAAAAGTCAACATCTATTTCAGCCACATAATCATCATCATACTTGGGAAGATCATCCATGAAAGAAATGTCATCAAACATTCACATCATATCAGTTGGTTGTTCCTTTGCATGATGATTTTGAGCTTCATCTTCGATTGTATTGTGAATTGAATACATGAAACTATCATTATATAAACCATGGTACCAAGGATGAGCTGCAAAGTGTTTGATATCAATGATCTTTTTCTTTTTTGGAACTAATGAAACCTGTGATCTTTGAACAACGAGTTCATCTTTTCTGCTAATCCTCTACATCATCTCGTTGACTGTGTTGGTCAGAATATCTAATTTCACCTTTGAAAATGTCATCCATTCATTTTCTGATCTATCTTTCTCTTCTACCCTTAGCTTGGACCTTTTGTTCAACAAGTTAGCTTCCAAATCAACTGCAATCTTTTGCATTTCTTCAAGGGTGGCAGTGTTCCTTTCTCTTAATTGGAATGCCATCTCTAGATCGAAAGCATCAGGGTAATGCAAGTGAGCTAATTCTGGGGGTGGCCTTATATCAACAGGCATTGCATGATGTACCTTATTGAAACTTGTTGAAAACTGTTGTACTGTCTCCCTTGCTGTCTTTTCAAATGGTCATATTCTTCTAGAATGAGAAAGACATTTCTCATGATCACCCATCGATCTAGGAATTTTTTTACAAACTGATGGAAATTGCTAATGCTTGCAGCTGGGAGATCCTTAAACCATTTTTTTACTTTACCATGCAATGACAGGGAAAACATTCTAATGTAGACATCATCATCTTCTACCTCAAACAAATCAAGAAAATCCTCAAGATTTTGGATATGCTTTTCAACAGTGATCTTCACATTTTCTCTGTCAAACCTGGGAATATTATTGGTGTAATTGGCAGGGAGGTCATGGAGAATAAGAGGAAAATATAGAGGCTTGTATCTGTTTGGGACTTTTTCAGATATAGGAGGTGAAGCAGGGAGGTTATAACCATCCAAAAGTTTGGAAAGTGTAGGAGATAAAGCATGAGGCTCATGTCTCACTAGGCTTTCTACAGGTTCATCTGGGATGTGCACAGGTGTATGAGTATGTACATGATCTACAATTTGGGGCTTAGTCTCTTGAGGTTCATCAATTTGCAGATGATCAATATAAACTTCAGCAATATACTCTTGATTCAGATTGGAAAAAGATAGGACATAATTATAGAGAAATCCAAAAATGTATTAAATGCAATTTGGGCTTGAGTACCCGATCTTTCTGGGCTACTTGGTCATGCTTCAGGTTCTTCCTCCAGTGGAGTCTTTGAATTGGCATTGTCTAAAACTGATTGGAGTCGCCAGGTGAAAGATTTCAGCCTTCTTGTGTCTGGTCATTGTTCACCATCAATGATTAGATCTGGAACTTGAAGTGCACTATTGGAGAAAGTTCCCTAGTATGGTCGTCATTCTGTTAGCACTCTGTAATTTGCCCAAGGCTGTGGAGGCAGTCACAGAGGTAACATCAAAACCGCTTCGAGTCAAGGATCTATCCCTCCGTGAATCAGAGAGGGATCTCTCTATCTGATATAGATTTATTTGAATAGATATTAGGCTAGCTAATGGGTTCAGAGTTTGGATTTTGAATTGGTTGGTTTGAAACAATAGATGAGGGTCATTGGGCAATGGAGTCACAGAGACATATTTAACCAAAACAAATCTCTACAGGGAAACATACAGGAAAATATAGGCACCCTAATTGGATTATGGAGATTGTAGAGTGGTGTGAAAGAAAAGGTGAGAAGAGAGAATGGTAGCGGAGCAATGAAGAATTCTGGCACTATCCTCTAGCCGAAAACATAAAGATTATCCAAAAGCCAAACACAGAGTGTACCTTTAAACAAATTCTTCTCGTAATTTACCATTTAATAATTAGAAGAAAACAATATATAACAGGGAAAAACATATAACAGAAGGACACTTCACCATGTGCCACGAGAATCCTGTAAATGCCTGTATATTATTTCTGCCAAAACTGTCCTGTACACCAGCTCCAAAACTATACAGTGATACCTTTCAACAGGGTCCAACCCCTCCTTTATTACAAACACGGATATAAATAAAATACAATCCTTAGGCTCAAGAGATCGAATTCGATCCTCCTGGCTGAAAATAACAAGTCAATCCTAAAAAGATCTGAACTGAAAACTGGGTCGAATCCGCTGAAAATAGGGGTATGCTCAGACATATGTTTCTCTTCAACGCTGACACCTATGAAAAAAATGAAGGAATTTAATGTATATGAGCATGTTCTAGAAAAAAACCTCTTTCCGTTTTTTCTACTTCATCTCTAGCTCACTGAAACAGATCCCGCAAAATCATGACTGAAACGGGAGAAAACGGAAACCCGAAAAATGGGGCTCAAAGATGGCTTCGATTCTCCCAAATGGTGACACTTGTGAAAAACTAAGAGAGGTTTTTGTTCTTCAGCCCGTTATGGAGAAATGTCTCTCTCGATTTTTTTAAATTCATTTTCGTTTTCCCGCAATGCTTCTCGGAAAAAAAAACTGGTCAAACTGGCAAAAATGGCGGTTTTGGGTTTTTGGGGGAGGGTGGTTTTGGAGAGGTAAGTGGTATGTCGGACCCCCCTAAAGTGGTAAGAGGTATTTGGAGGGGGGGTTCGAATTCACCCTGAGGTGACACCTGTCCTGGGTAGTTTTGGATATTGGACCCCCCCTCTCGGGGTCCAATATGATTAATGGACGTTGATTTGTTTTGCGATGATATATGAGGTAGAAAACTTAGGATAGTTTTAAAGTTTATTTTTATTTTTTACTTTTTAATTTATGTTTTGTTTAATATTTGTTTTTATTTTAGTTTAGTTTTATTGCATATTTATTTTACGTTTCATTTAATATATGTTTTATTTAAATGTTTATATTTGTTTTATTTATTTTGTTTTTAATTTTTGTTTATATTTTGTATTTATATTTTATATGTTTTATATTATATGTTTTTTTATTATATTTTATATATTTTTATATTGTTTTTAATGTGTGATTAATAAAACACTAACCTAAGTATTAACAAATAACTTAATTATTAATTAATTAATTAATTATTAACTAGTCTAACATATTTTAATTAAACTAACTATACTAATTTTATTACTAACATTATTAATCTATTGTTATTTTTATCCTAAGTTTGTTTATTCATGGATGAGTGGCGGGCATAATGTAGCCAATGGGAAAAATGGATAAGAGAGTGAGTGGTGCAGAGGTGGATGAAGGATGCAGCAGGGTGATGAAGGGTCGGGCAAAAATGGATAGAAGGGGAAAATGGAATCAACCGAGCCATACATCGTCATCATGGGAGGAAACACCAAATAAGAAACTGAAGAGACAGACTACCTATGATTATATGACCCCAATAGACAACAATCTTTGCAGGATCAACTAGCAGACCCTGGTTACACACCACATGCCCTAGAAAAATTCCAAATGGTGCGTTGTATATGCATTTCTTAATTTTCAAATATATTTGACACTGTCTACACCTGTCTGAAATCAGTTTCAAAAATTCAACATGATCCGTCAATAAGCTAAATACTGTCCAATCATCTAGATAAACCTCCAAAAAATTATGTATAAAATCCTTAAATGAAGTTACCACTACCCTTGAAAAAATAGCAGGGGCATTCTTCAATCCAAATGGCATCATTGTGTACTGATATGACCCCCATTCTGTGGCAAATGTAGTCTTATGACGATCCTCTGGTGCTATTCTGATCTAGTGATACCCTGGAAATCCATTAGTAAATGAGTATGCTTCTTGTCCTCCTACATTCTCCAATAATTCATATATGAATGGAGTAGGGAAGGGATCATGCAGACAAGCATCATTCAGTTTTTTCAAGTCTACACATATCTTTATTCCCCCTTTCTTTTTCTCCTGAACTACCATAGGGATAATCCACTATGATTCTTCAACAGGTTCTATTATCCCATCCTCTAACATTTTATCAATCTCTGCCTTCACTTTCTATTTATGTATTGGATTCAATATATATGGTCTCTATTTTATTGGTATATAATTTGGTCTCAAGGGGATCTTCATCTCTCCAAGTTCTCCTTCTACCCCTTTCATTTATGAAAACTTTGTTGGAAACAAATCACTATACTCGGGAAGTAACTCTATTATTCTTTCCACTGTTTAATTGTCCCAATAGTCACCAATACTTGCAATCTTTGGATTCTTTTATGTTCCAATATTTACCTTCTTTATCTTCAATGGTGTAGAAAATTATTTTGATTCTAACTTTTGACCTTCTGCTTCTCTTTCCCCTTCAAATTTTGTAATCTGAATATTGCACGGGTTTTCTTCTGCTGGATCATCCTCTGCGACGTGGTAACAATGTAACAACTACCAGACTGTTTTCCTATTCTAATTCTAATAAGTTGTTACAATTTCAACTTCAATTTCTTCAAAGATCCTCTCTTTTATAAACTTCAATGTTATATCTATATTTGGATTCTCATGTTCAAATGCAAAGGTGATTACAAAGTTCTATTGAAAATCTTCCCAATTTACAGTTCCTTTGCGCAGTTCCAATTCCGTATACCAATTCCTTGGGATTCCTTCCAATGTATGAATAAAGTGATGTGGCCACTCCTCTGGTGGTACCAATCTCCATTGGTTTATGCATCTTTCTACATTTTCTATGGGTTTCCCTAATCCATCATATTTGTGCATATATTTCTTCTCCTATTCTACGCCAATCTTGATGTGCAACAATCTTTTGCATTGATACCAATTCTGAATATTCTGTTTATGAGTACCCCACCAATGCCCAAGTAGCTTTCAAGGCAATGTCTAAAATTGGTAACCTTTGGCTTTCCAAAACTTCGAACTCAAACTTTGTTAAAAATTCTTCTAAATCATTCTGACCATAAAAAGTTGGAGGTTCTCTTACCTTTGTGCCAACCTATCTTAGTGTGCATGCCATTCTTTCACATATTCTGGTAGATATCTCATATAATCACTACTGCCAATTATCCAACCCTGTGTTAGAATCTGAATCAAAAGAACTAATGCTTCTCCAGTTCCATCTGTTGTTGGGTTAACATACTCTTCCACGCATGCAGTAGTTCTATACAACTGGTTTATCTCTTCTATAATGAATTTCTCTATCGCGGGTTCAACATATCTTCCTCCTTCTAAATGATCTAATGGCACAATGAATCTATATTCTCCTGATTCAAAAATAATTTTCCTATTCTTCAATTTGATGATATCATGATTGTCAAAATCCCAGTCCAGTCCTAACAATGTTGGATACAATGTAGTGTTATCCACTATATAAATTACCTCAAAGTTTGCCATAGTGCACACACCATCTAAATCCAGTGGTATTCCCTTCAATCTACTAATTGGTATCATCCTATGTTGATTTTCCAATTTCAGTTGAATAGGTGAATATCCCAGTGTAGGTTCCCCCATACATTCCCATGTTTTCTTAGGAAAAACATTTATTTCAGATCCCAAATCTAGTATGATGTCACCCATGTTAAAATCTCCAATATTTGCATTCAATATGAACTCCCTATTTGTTCTTGTCTTCCCACGGACATGATTTACTTTCTTCTGTTCCAGTTGTATCTCTTTTCTAGAATTACATTTTTATAACATACCTTGCAACATTTGTATAGATGATTTATCATTCAACAACTTCAAACAATACCTCAAAAATTTTCTTAGATTACTTACTTTTTCTGGAGACTGATATCTGTTGCTATCATGAAATAGGTGAGGCATATCATATACTGATACATCATCTCCTGGATTTGTACCTGAAGTAGAAACAATATTTTCCTTCAAAATTTCTTGTCTGGCCTCCTTGAATGTCTCTTTCTCCTTCCGTGCATCAAAATGTTGTTGAATTGTTGTATTCTTTCTGACCCACTGGTGTTGGTTTTGATCCTGCTTTGTTGTATCTGCTCCTGTCTTGGTTCCACCTCGAGTAACTATATTGATCTTCTTCCCATCATCCTCTCTAGTTTTGTGCTGCAATCCATTGAACATTATGGTTATTCTAGTTCCTCTTTTCCCGTATCTTTATCATAAGTGTCAGACAGTATTATGTATTATGATATGATGTGTGGTAATACATACATGTCGCGGGTGGTAGGTGACAGTCCCTTGCATAATGTCCAGGTTACTGACAATTGTGACAGGTTATTGGGCCCCTGCCTCTTCCAAATCCTCTTCCTCCATGACCTTCTCCTTTGTTTCCTTGATTATCTCTACATGGTGTATTATACTGTGGTACTTGATTATATTGTGGTTGCGCATTATTATACTGTGGTGGTGCTACAAATTGATGCACATTATTATACTACGGTGGCGTTGTAACTTGTAAACTGTTGCACAATACTATACTGTTGCGCATGTGGACCTGTCATAGGTTCAACCTGCATCCTATATGCATCTAATGTCCTTTCCTTTATAATTTCCAAGATTCTACAATCCATATCCGCATGTCCTACAAACTTGCAGAAATTGCAAAATATACTCTTAGGTATTGTTTGGTACTTTTGCATCATGGGACAATGACAGGGATCATGTTAATGCGTTCTACATATTTCACACCATGGTCCTCCTATAGGTAAGAGATTCAACAATCCTACTCCCAAGTACAGTGCAAATGTTGGGCACTCATTCTTATGATGTCCTTTTGTTCTACATAAGGTACACCATATAGCTTCCCTCTTTTCCTCTCCTTTGTTCAGATTCAATTGAAATGTCAAATTCTTGAGATATGCTCTCAGCTCTTCTACAACTGGATATGTATGTTTATACTAATTTTCTTCTAATTGCTTCCTTAATGGATATTTAAGATGTGCCAATAATTAATTAATGAATAGGTGCCTATGTTGCATATCTGTGATGGGGTATTTCAACTTTCCTTTCAATTGTTTGAACTTCTGGTCGATTTCTCAAACCGACTCTCCTAGATTTTGTTTAATTTTTATCATCTCATTCATGTATTGATCCTATGAACTTGGTCATTGGAATTCATTGATTAGTTCCTTCTTCACATCTGTATATATTGTAGGTGATCCTTGTGGGATGTTTACTGCGAGGCCCATATACCAATCCAGTGTGCGGTTGTTGGGCCCTTCGTTTTTGGGACAAGGAATTGTGCGAGTTTTGGCTGATTACAAGTTACGTAAGATTCATAAGAAGTGGAACAATAGAGAAAGGAAAAGCAACAGAAATCAGTTGCGAAAGACAACACAATGTCAACTAAGCAACAACGGTTCCAACAGAACAAGAAAGCATTCAAGAAGAGACAAAAGACACAACCTAGATTATATATAGGGATGAAAATGATTGTAAAATGGTTGGTTGTTCAGTCGGTTGGTTAGCTATGGGTTCAACTAAATTGTGATCAAGTTTAGCCTGATATTTCCCTCTCTGTTAGGTTGTTGTTAACTGAGTCAAGTCAAGTCTCGAGTTTGTAATGTAATTGACATACCAGTCTAAGAGTCAGAGCTCTGCAACATGAGTCCAGAGCCAAGAGTCTGTAATAGAGTATTGTTGTATGGTTCTGAGATTGTAAATGAAGGAATATTTTGAAAATAATATGAAGAAGGATCTAAATTTTCAAAATATGCTATGTCTTTCTGTGTCTTACTTATGCATTACAGTATTTATTTATGGTTTATGAGTCCCACGGGATGATTCTATGTCTAAATGATTATCCACAATGTAAGTAGGTTCGATTCTTGCACACATAAGGTTCAGATATGTATGATAGGTAGATGTCTTGTGCAAGATCAGGATGAGTCCTGAAGGTTCTTTGAATCCTCCTAAGTCTTTTCCTTACCCTTCCCTATCTATTTGTCTCAGCGGTGCTTCAGGTGAGACTTCTTCTCTTCGAAGGAGATGAAAATGCCAGTGATCTAGACTACTCGGTACCTTTTTTTGGTAACATGAGAAGGACCCTAGTCTGATCAAACTTGCACCGACAAAATGGTTCCGTTGTCGGGACCTGCGTAAAAAGGGAACCTGTAGGGAGGATGCTTCCGTAGATCCACATATCTAGTATTGACCAATGGTTGGAAAGAAACTGTGACACATTCCTATGGAAAGAAGTGGAACTGAGGGGAAAATCTGTGGAAGATACTCGTGAAGCAGTATTTTACTCAGAAAGATCGAGTGACCAATATGATATTTTATGGGTTAAGTTTCCGGAAGAAATTTTCCACTGGATAAAGAGGCTCCAAGAAGCTCCAAAGTTCCAAGAATGAGTCAAGATGATATGTACTTGGGACACAAAAAATATTGCAACACTTCATTGGTTGGATTGTCCATTCATGCGAGCAATTGATTTCTGGGTCAATACCACATTAGAAGGATATATTATCGAGTTTGCAGTTGAGAACCACCAATCTTTTTCGCGCGTAGAGGCAATTTTCAATAAAGACGCAAGGGGAAGACTGTTGAGAGAGACCCCTCTGTGGATTAAAGTTTTCTTGATGGAGGAGGGGATGTTGACTATGTCCCCAACTGAGATGGCAGCGTAAACACCCTCTCTTGGGGTAGGGCGAGGCTGGGGTAGAGTCATGGCCTGAGAGAGGGGAAAGGTTCTTTGAAAAATGGTGGGAGAAAAACAAGAAATGGACTCAAGAGATGACCGAGCCTTGAAGGGAGCCACCATAGTTGAGAAGTGGTGGCGTGGCAAGATCAATAAAGTAGTAGGACAGTCTAAAAAGTTGCGGAAGGAAGTCATACTAGGAGAAGTAGAGGAACGACAGATGGAAGAGTTGAGGAAGATGAGAAGACATGAAATACTGGCTAGTCAAAGATTAAGTGAGAGAGAAGCACAGAGAGAAAGAAGTCCCTAGGATGTTGGACGAGAAGGAGAAGGTGTAGATGTAAGAGAGGAGGAAGCTGACACGAATCTTGAAGAAGAAAGAGAATATTAAGCCTCGATAACAGAAGAGATTGGGAACCTAGCCGAAGAGACCATTCCAGTAGAAGAAAATGAGACACCCTAGATGAAAGAAAACCTCCTTGAAGCCAGTGGCACTAGCCCCGAATCTCCCATACCCCAAGTGTCTTCTATACAAGTGGTAAGTTTGATACTACCTTCTCATGCTAGTTCTGTTCCAATACAATTAGTTAGTCAGTCACAACCAGGAGGTGCACGTACATGGAGCATATTGGGATCCCTTCGTAGATTGCAAGTAGGACCGTTAGGTTTTATTTTGATAAGATCAACAAGGTCAACAATGGTTGGTCATGCGGGAGGTTCAATTTTCCGATACCCAAAATTTTGGGGTAAGGGAGACAAAGATGTTGAGCAACACTGGTTCTTGTGTGAAGCAATCTAGAGATCTAGAGGGACTCTAGATGCGAATAAGTTGGTTGAGTTCCAGACTACCTTGAGAGGTCACGCTCTCAAGTGGTACATGAATATCATTGAGCCAAGAGTGCTAGGAATGCAAGGTCAAGCGTTCACGCTTGGCCAGGTATGGACAAGGTTTATCGCAGAGTTCAAATTACCTCAGTCAGGACAACAGGATTTGTCTAAGCTGTGCGAGATCCAACAACGGGAAGGTGAATAAGAATGGAAATACAACCAAAAGTTTAAAGATGCCATAAGGAGGTTAGCATATCCAATCCATGAGGAACATCAAAGGGACTGGTACATTCAGGTATTTCTACCTTTGACCCAGATTTTGCTAATGCAATAGTAGATAGCCACTTTGATAGATGCCTTGGAACAATCGATGAATATTGAAGCCATGGTGGGATACCTTGGGAGAATGAGAGTGACTAGACCCCCAACAGATGCAAAATTGGCACAACTACAAGGGAAAATATCGATGCTTACAAAAACGATTCAAGAGCTGAAAATACCTAGACCAGGATGACTGTAAGTATGGTGCACCGGATGTTATACAGAAAGACATTTGGTGAACGAATGTCTACGAATGAGGGGAATGATACCTCCTCAGAATCATATGGGACCCCCACCAAGACCCACGGGAGGAGTTGCGCAAGTGTCTATGAACTTACCATTCCATAACCCCACCCCTTATCATGATTTTCCAGGGAGCCAAGCAACACCAACAATTGAGTATTGTGAAATTTGCCGAACCCATGGGCATGGGCCAAGATAGTGCCCCATTATGCATAAATATTCAAAAGTACCAAATACAATACATTGTGAGTTTTGCGCATCTACCACACATATGACCAATCAATGTAGAGCATTGGATGCACTTTCAGACATGTTAGACTGAACAAAATTTAGGGTGAATGAAAACCCTCAGGGACTAGGAAGAGGTCGAGGAGGTGGAGCTGGAGGAGATTTCAGAGGAGGAAGAACTGGGGGAAGAGGGCCAAGAAGATGTTATAATTGTGATGAGAAATGCCACATGGATAGAGACTGTCCTCATCCAAGGTGGCCATGGTGCTCTCACTGCAGAACCAACGAGAATGCAACTGAAGATTGCCCAGAATTAATTGCAAAATGGGAGGATAGGGTATGACAACGAGGAACTAACCTCATCAGTTTAGAAATAAAGAGAGTTATTAAGGGACAATTTCCCAACCTTAATATTGTTACTCGAGGAGGAGCGAAGACAAGAGCTGATGTTGATACTCTACCTCAGATCCAGAAAGCAGTACCTAAAGAAGAGAGGTATGACTCTCTAAAACATAAGTTGTTCTTTAAATATGCCATAGAATTATTTCAAAATATTCCTAGCCCTGAGATGTGAGAGAAACCCCCACAGTCTATTGCTTAACCTAAGATTACACAAGTTTCTGCTTCACCCCCTGCACCCAGAAACCCTGTAGTCATATCAAGACAACCTAAGCAACCTCAAAATGTAGTTGACCTTTGGTTTCAATTATTCTCTGACATTCTTGGGAATGATCAACTAACATAAATATTGCACAATGCGCTATACCTAGTTTTAGGGAATGAAGAACCCCTAGAAGCAAGAATACGGGCTAATATTCTCGAGAAGAGTACTCAAAGAGTGCAGAGAAGAAAAGTACGAATTGGAAAATAATTCAGACTAACATCCCAATTAGATGAATTTGAGATTAAGGATGTCATGTTAGATCTAGGATCCGATGTGAACATTCTTCCTAAGAAGACCTGGGAAGCCTTAGGAAAAACTAGGTTGACATATTCCCCAATTCAATTAAGAATGGCCAATCAATATTGTATTTTCCCCATAGGAAGACTAGAGAATGTGGAAATAGATGTTGCAGGAGTAAAGACAGTGGCTGACTTTGAAGTCATTGAGATCATGGGAGATAAGGACCCTTACCCTGCACTACTTGGAATTGATTGGGCCTATGATAACTAAGCAATAATTGACTTAAAGAAAGACACCATGAATTTTGAGGCTAATGGAATCAAGGTAGTTCAACCTTTGGATCCATATGTAGAACCCAGGTATACAGAGCCAACAGACAATAATATGGAGGGAGAAGACTTGGACCAGTTGTACACCATAACAACAGGAATAAGAGATGATTATATAAATCATACTGTTGATGGATCAGTAAGTTGGAGAAGCATATAGTCAGCAGACGAAAATTCAGAATTGGCTTTTGACAGTTGGTAACAAGCTTCGTATGAAATATTCTCAAGAAGATGCACAACTGCCAGAGTAACTAGATGGGTTGGGACTGAAGTTAGAGAACACCCAGTATATGATGGCACCTCTGAATTAGACATTTGTTTGCTCAACATGGAAGAAAAGGTAGTAGAAGATCAAAGAACCTCGATACTAG
Organism: Picea engelmannii; assembly: GCA_009831015.1. NCBI lineage: Eukaryota > Viridiplantae > Streptophyta > Pinopsida > Pinales > Pinaceae > Picea > Picea engelmannii. Next base: position 11,578 of record WSFP011324468.1, on the reverse strand, counting down.
ATGTAGCTTTTCAAGACACCCCTGCCAGATGGTGGGCCAATCATAAATCCCTACTCAGATATTGGGACGATGTGAAGCAAGCCATCAAGTATAGGTTTAAAAAAAAGGAGCAGTTAGAATCAGAGATGCAGATGAATCTTCAAGTTGCGCAACTGTTCAGTGGAGAATCTAACCCTAAAGCACATATTGAACAATGTGTGACACAATGGCAAGCTACGGAAATACCCTCTCATTTATGGGTTCAGGTATTTCCCCACTATCTAGGACCAATCCCAAAATATTGGTTCATATACAAGGAAACTAGAAGATAGACCAACGATTGGCAGACGTTGGCAACTCATTTTTGCAAGGACTTCTCATTTACAAGTAAGTACCCTGAGCTTGAAGTAGTCCTACAAAATATTAAAGAATTTCTTTTTACATATGATAGTAATCAGAAATCAAACCAAGTGGTATGTCCAAAGCATAGCCGAGAACTCTAGACTAACCTGCACCTGCCCTCAACTGAGAATCCTATAGAATGCTATTAGATTAGCAGAGACTCAGAAAGCCCAGATGACTTAGAGGAATTGAGAAAACTAGCCATCAAATAGACAGAAGGGAACAAAGAAATCCTGAACACCATACCCAGTCAGAATGATAGTTCCTACAATCACCCATTAAAATTACGCAACATCAATATAGGGACCACAAAGCAACCTATGATAGTTATGGTAGGAGACTATTGGGATGACAAAACCAGTCAAGAGATACATAGTCTACTCCAGGAATATGAGGATTTGTTCCCAAAGACTTTCTCAGAGTTAAAGGGAATCAAAGGAGTTATGGGAGAAATTAAAATCAAATTGAAACTAGGATCCAATTCTGTGAGACATAGGCCATACCACCTTAACCCTAGAGTAAAAGAGAAGGTTAAGAAGGAGATAGATAAAATGTTGGAGGCATGACTCATTTTTGCAGTGGAAGAATCATAATGGGTCATCCCAATAGTTATTCAAAGTAAGAAAGGCACAGAGGATATTAGGGTCTATGTGGACTATAGAATCCTTAACTCTGCCTGTGTGTACAACCCTTTCCCAGCATCTTTTACTGATGAGGTGCTATAACAGGTTGTGGGGAAGGAAACATACTCTTTCATAGATGGATTTTTAGGGTACCACCAAGTCAGGATCGTCGAAGAGGAAAAAAAGAAGACCACATTCCTAACAAAATGGGGATATTTTGCATACAATGTGATGCCATTTGGCTTAAAGAATGCCCCTGCATTTTTCTCCAAGATTGTAATAGAATCTTTTAGAGAGTTCATTCACAAGTTTATAGAAGTCTATATGGATTATTGGACAATATATATCTTTCTCAAAGAACATGTAGCACTGCTAGTGATGATGTTTGACAGATGCAAATAATTGCATATCTCATTGAATCTCAGAAAGTGTATCTTCTGTGTACCACATGGGAATTTGTTGGGCCACATAGTCTTCCGAGAAGGAGTATTGGTAGACCCATCCAAAGTTGCAGTCATTGTGAATATTCCACCACCTACGAGTGCTAAGTAGTTGTGCTCCACGCTGGGACACACAGGGTACTATCGCAGGTTCATCAAAAGATATGCCAACATTACCGCACCTCTGGAAAACCTACTGAAAAAGGATTAAACGTTCCAATAAAATCCAGAATGTGATAAAGCATTCGAGACACTTAAGGAGAAGTTCAACACAACACCAATTCTGATATTCCCAAACTGGGAAAATGAATTTCACGTCCATGTAGATGCTTCAGGAATTTCCTTAGGAGCTATCTTAGCGCAACCTAGAGATGGAGCCATAGATCATCTTATCTATTTTGCGAGCCGAAATTTGTCGCAATCAGAATACAACTACACAATGATAGAAAGGGAGGGGTTAGCCATGATTTATGATTTGCAGAAATTTAGACATTATTTGTTAGGATATCATTTCAAATTCTTTACTGATCACTCTACATTGAAATATCTAGTTAACAAACCGGTGTTGGAAGGGGGGATTTGTAGATGGTTGCTATTATTTCAATAATTTTATTTTAAAGTTATTGTTAAGCCAGGAAGATGTAATGTAGGACTTGATCACCTGTTCAGATTAGAGTCAGGGGAAAATGGCAGAGAAGTTGACGATCAACTCCCAAATGTAGACTTGTTCTGGGTTGAGGCCATACCAGAGTACCTGGAGGACATAACAGTCTTCTTAAGTACAGTGGCCTACCTAGAAACATATTCCGCAACCCAAAAATGCCACATGGTTGTTAGAGAAGCAAACTACCATTTGATAGAGGGACAATTGTATAAACTGGGACTAGATAGTATCCTTAGAAGATGCATTTTGGACCATGAAAGACAGGATATACTCTAGGAATGCCATAATAGAGTTGCGAGAGGTCACGTAGGAAGAAAGGCCACTTCACATAAAGTTCTACAAGCTGGAATTTAGTGGGAAATGCTCTTCAAGAATGCAAAGGTATATTCTAGATCATGTGATGTTTGTCAAAGAGTGGGTAAGCCGTCATGACGAGATAAATTACCACTACAACCAGTTCAATATCTATAGACATTTGAGAAATGGGTAGTTGACTTCATTGGACCAATCAACCCCACTGCTAGGCATTCAAAGGTACATCATCACCGCAACTGAGTACCTTACGTGTTGGGCCGAAGCAACAACTGTTCAGGACTGTTCGACATATATTGTTGCTAGATTCATTTTTGAGAATATTATCACTCGGTTTGGATGTCCTAGGAGCCTAACCAGTGATCAGGGAGCTCATTTCATTAGTAGCACTATAACAAATCTTACAACAGAGTTCTTGATCCAACATCACAAAAGCATCCCCCACCACTCGCAAGCTAATGGAACAGTAGAGGCATTAAACACGATCCTAGAGAGAGGGTTGACAAAAGTCTACTGCGCAAATTGTGAAGAGTGGGATGACAGAGTTCCAACAGTACTATGGGCTTACAGGACAACCACAAACAAACCCCACAGGTACACACCATTCCAACTAGTTTACGGGAAAGAGGCAGTGGTGCCTACAAAGTTCATCACTCCAAGTTTGTACATTGCACAAATCACACATATGTCGGAGGAGGAATCAATTGCGTAGAGACTTATGGAGCTACAAGAACTAGAAGAGACTAGATTCTTAGAAGACTTCCATCAGTCAGTTGAAAAAGCAAGACAAAAAGCGTGGCATGATAGACACATTAAAACCAATGTATTTACGCAAGGAGATAAGGTTCTACTCTACGATAGTCGGTACCAGAAGCATCTTGGCAATTTGTGCATGCATTGGTTGGGACCATTTATAATTGCGGAGATTCGACCCTCAGGAGCAGTCAGACTCGCGCAACTAGATGGTACACTGCAACCAAGATGGGTGAATGGCGCTCGCCTGAAACCCTATATGTCTCAAAACTGAGTAAAGGGGATTGTTTCTATAGTCCAAAGGACCATGTATAATAGTTAGATTTTAGTTTTCCAAAATTTTTGTAAATTCAGTTAATAAAGTCAATGTGCGTAGTGTTGCGCTGTGACACATAGTTCATTTTATGTTTAAGTGTTGTTTGATACAGAACTAATGACTCAGTAGCGCAAGATCCATAGCATAAAAGAAGCCATTAATGATAGTCATTAATATGACGGAGACCCCCTTTGTGGTCGGAGGGAGAACGAATCTGAATACGATCTGAGTCCATGTGCCACACAAACCCAATCTAGTCACAACCTTTATTGCCATTAGGTACCTTGTCTGAGTTCAGTTAATCCATAAAGACGTGATAAGCAAAGATTCCATCAGAATTCATGCCAGGATTCCCACCCGTCAAACAGAAAGGTCTGAAACCAGCCATGTCCCTATCCCACTCATGCAAGTAAATGCTCGAATCACCTGATAGGATGTACTCTGTTAAACCATCCCATCGAAAAATGCAGATCCACTTGCATCCATATGGTCACAATGAACCACATTTATTGATAAATTTTCCCTCTAAGCCAAGTATAAGCCTCTCAGAATCCTCCATAACACCGATCATTTTCAAAAGATCTTAGTAATTTTCGAATTTCAAAGAGAGAGCAAGCCTGTACAATTGTGAAACCCGTAGTCATGACCATAGTGCTTAGCTCACTGCAGAGGTTGTGATAACTCAGAGTCCACAATGCTGAGAGCCACAGGAAGCCGAAGTGCCATGTCTAAGGAGGCAGTACCAGACGAGCCCTGCGACCCTCGAGTTGAGGTCGTGGGCGATCTCAAAGGGAAGGTGGAGATGGTCAAGCTCCTCGATATCGGCCTAACAGATCCAGTTTTTTTCCCCCAGATGCACATAGACATCTTCTAGGAGATGGATCCAGACGAGTTAGGAGGCATGAAATTCGTGCCAAAATCATAATTTGTCAACTTATTCAACTTGACCATTATGAACCTCAAATACCTACCAGTATTCGACACCACTGGTGAGGTTGCGCGATGCACAAAGTTTCTGATCAATAGAGTGCATGACTGAAGTCTCTGGTTGGATAGGTGGTATCCAATCCATGCCAAAAATATGCATCATCTTACTGTACTATCCTTCGAAGGAGAAGATGTGTCGAAAGGATTCCAGGGTCCTGGTAAGCACAACAAAAAGAAAGGAGAGCTCAACCTGTATGAAAAATTCAACACAAAGAGGGGGGGACGCACAACAGTAATCGACCCCATATTACGAGAGACAGTCAGGACTGGTTGTTACATCATAGCCAGTAAGGTTTTGAGATCATACTAGGGTTATGAGATCATACTACAAGGGTGAATGCACACTAGATGCATTATCTATAGCAGACTTTTGCGCCAACGGCGCTATGTAGTTACCTATTGGAGGAACTACTAGTGGCATGCGATGAAGCACAGGAGAAGGGAGGAACCTTCACCTACATACATTTGTTACTAGAATTTTCAATGTACAAATGGAAGCCACCTATGGGAAGAGCATCGACGCTACTAGACAAGGGGCGCATGGTGAAGATGTTTGAGCCCTGACAGTCTAGGTCGGATTCAGAGAATACAACTTTCAACACCGCAACATTTGCTAAGTGGTACAATGGCCTGATAGATGCAACACAGAGGCTACGCATCCCACAAGAACTTCGCAATTTCAATACGAGAAATATTTCCTTCAGCATGAACCGACATCATACATTTGTATGTCTGAGGCATGTTAGCAAGGAAGACTTCCATTCAAAGATGTTGTTGTTCTACCTGGACGAGGAGGCCTTTGACAAAGAAGTAATGTCGTGGTCAGGAGTTAAACGCAACCCACGCAAGTCGAGACTGCATTATATTCTACCTGATGAGCTACTGAAGAAGAAAGGGAAAGAAGTAGGGGTAGGATCGAGCTTAGGCTCAATGCCACAGAAAAAATAATCCCCAACACAATCAGACTCTGAGGAGGAAGACGAGACAAAGCCATTGGAGCGTAAGAAAAGAACGATGTCGGTCCTCCATCGGCTGCCAGCTAACGTCGTGTTTTCAGGTGAGGGCATCAACAACATCCCGAGTGATGTGTTCGTTAACAAACCAACAGTGAAGAAGATCATAACCGACATCTCACCGAATAAACCTATGAACCCCCAACCTATTGCATCAGCCGTCCCCCGCACCTGTGCAACCGTCAAATCAAGCCCCATCATCCACATTCAGGACGACCCTGAGCGTGAAACAATTCCATCCAAAAGCATCACTGAGCACCCACCGTCATCACCACAAACCGAGTCGCCAACCCTAGAAACCACCAGTCCACCCAGACCATAAACCCAGAGCCAATGCAGCTCGATCAGCCAGAAAAAGCAAAGCGAGAACTCCTAGAAACAACCCAGGAGTTGCCTAAGCTGAGACCAGAAGTTTCTGGTCCAAACCCCAAAGCACCAGAGAAGAGCATGAAGCTGGATGGCATGAACCCAAACATCTAGGAACAACAGACTGGGAATTTTTTGCAAGAAAAGGATACCCAAACCATGGAGGAGTCACAAGCCCAAAACAAGTAGCACATCCCCTCACTGGCCAAGGGTGAGGGTGCCCAAGAAAGAACAACGTAGTAAGTAGTTGCAAAAAAAGAGCAGGAGATGCCAGAGGCTCAGAAGGAACCAAAATCAACACCTGGGAAAAGCGCGACATTCGAGTGAGAACAGATGGAGTGGTTTCTCCAGAACCCTCAACAATGTGTAGAGATGATGTAACTATGCATAGCTAGAACATAGGTTCTGACTCTCTTGCCCTCAATGCTAAGGTTGAGGATCACGCTAGGACCATCAACTAAGGAGGAGGTAGAGACCCGCTCGGAGCATTCAACGACCAATGGAATTCCACTGCAGACACGGGCACCCAGATATGCAAACCCTTCATCCGCTGACCTGGTAAAGTGGGCAACAACGCGCTTATTTGGAATGATCAGAGGATCAATTGATCAACTGGAGAAAAGGCTCCAGCAGACTGACAGGTCTGCTGAGGTCGTAAGGGAGGAAGCATTCCTTGTGAAAGCGTCAAGAAAACAAGAAGAACAGGCCAAGGTCCAGGTTGAGAAAAGACTGGAAAGAGTGCAGGAAAGGCTTGGTGAAGCCTGGCCGAAGATTCACAAGTTTGCACCCAAACTGCTTGAGGCCAGCGATGCAGGCGAGCCAGAGCATCAAATTGAGATTCTCCAAGGAGCATGGACACAAATCACCACTCGTGCTGAGGATATGGAAGTACAACTGCGACGAACTCAACAAGAAGCAGAGCAACAACCTTAGAAGCTACAAGAGAAGATTCATAAGACAATACTACAAGGAAACAATGCCCGAGCAATGCTACACAAGTACACAACAAAATGCACAAAGATATTTCGAAAAGTCAACGATTGGATGGGCATCATCACTCGACGCAACCAGGTATTGGAAGATGTGCACACTAAGATCCAGGTCTTGAATGACGAAGTTGCGGCCACAATCGACCTGATGGAGAAACAACAGAAGTTCGACCAAATCTAACAGGTGGACAATGGACTTAATTCCCTCTTTGAGGCACAATCTGTAGAAAAGAAAGAGTTGCGTGACTTCCAAGATGTCATTCAGATAGTGTACATGAAAATGCATCAAGTTGATGCAACAACATATTCCGAGTGGAACTTGTTGGTCGCGTCCAAGCCAAAGGAGTGTAGTAAAGAGACGACCCAATAGTTTGTTGTAGAGGCATCACTCCTTGCCAGGAAGTGGCAGGAGAAGGTTGGAAAATTTCAAGGAGTGAGGGAGCGAGCATTAGAGTTGGTCCCAGAGTTGGGCCCTTCATTTGAATAGGAAAAAGAAGAGAAAGAATAAACATAAGAGCGGAAGGAATAAGAAAAGGAGGACAAGGGAAAACAACAGGTGCTCCAAGAATCTGTGAAAGAACCCATCACTTGACTTGAGGGCGAGTCAAGGGTTTTGGTCAGAGCTTGTTGGTCCCTTCATTTTTGGGACAAGGAATTGCATGAGTTTTGGCCGAGTACGAGTTGTGAAAGCTTCAAAAGAAGTGGAACAACAAAAGAAGGAAAAGAAACATAAATCAATTGCGAAATACAACGCAATGCCAGCTAAGCAACAACGGTTCCAATAGAACAAGAAAGCGTGCAAGCCGAGACGGAAGACACAACCTAGCTTATATATAGGGATGAACATGATTGTAAAAGGGTTGGTTGTTTGGTCGGTTGGTTAGCTATGGGTTCAACTAAATTGTGATCAAGTTCAGCCTGATCTTTCCCTCTTTGTTAGGTTGTTGTTAGCCGAGTCAAGTCAAGTCCTGAGTCTGTAATGTAATCAACATACCAGTCTGAGAGTCAGAGCTCTGCGATATTAGTCCAAAGCCAAGAGTCTATAATAGAGTACTGTTGTATGGTGCTGAGATTGTAAATGAAGGAAGATTCTGAAGATAATATGAAGAAGGATCTAAATTTTCAAAATATGATGTCTTTCTGTGTTTTACTTATGCATTAAAATATTTCTTTATGGTTTATGAGTTCCATAGGATGATTTTGTGTCTAAATTCTTATTCGCAATGTAAGTAGGTTCAATTATTGCACACATAAGATTCATATCTGTCCAATAGGTAGATGTCTTGCACAAGATCAAGATGAGTCTTGAAGGTTCTATGAATCCTCCTAAGTCTTTTCCTTACCCTTCCCTATCTATTTGTCTCAACAACGCTTTGGGTGAGGCTTCTTCTCTTCGGAGGAGATGAAAATGAAAATGCTCTAGACTACTCGGTACCTTTTGTTGGTAACCTGAGAAGGACCCTGGTCTGATCAAACTTGCGCTGACAACGGTCTTTGAATGTAATTGAAAGCTGCGCTAATTTAGTATCTTAATCTATGATTTGTTTATCTTCCCAAATATTCTCACAAATTAACAAATGCTTCTCTGGGTCCTCCAACCCTTCTCCATGAAAATTTGGTAACCGAATAGTTGGATCTTGTCATGCCATTGTAAAATTTGTTGTACTGCCTCCGCAGGGTGTATATAATTGACTATTGTTAGCTGAATTTGTACTTACACTTGAATTTCCACTAGACCCTTGTCCTACTAAAATCCTTTTGCTACTAATTTGTGGTTGTCTAAATGGTTCTTTATATTTAGATTTCTTAGTCGCACATGGGGTTGTGGGTTCCACACTAATTCTGATCTGGAATGGAGATCCTTCTTCTACGTCAGATCCTTGACCTCTAGTTTTTATCTCATATGTGGTGTGTAGGAAGTCCTCAATATTCTCTATAGAACGTATATCCTCTACCTCTTCTTCATCACTGTCCAAGCCCTCTCACTCGGTTACTTCCCTCTTTTTCCTATTGATCTTATACTGGTAGGGTATTCTGCTGCACGTCATTCCCACTCTGTCCGTTATTTTCTTTATATGATCTTCATCCATCATGATGGGGTCCATTGCTTCCTTCTTCTGACATATGTCCATATCCTTATCCATTTCTCAGATCGTCCTTAGTGCTTCCCCCAGTCTCCCCATGCACGTAGAGTGATTTAGTTGTATGATTCCATTGTCATCACTCCTTTATCATACAATAAAATCTTGACCGACGTGTAAAGTGATCAAATATACCTTCCTCTCGGCTCCTTCAAAAACTCCTTCTCTACAACAGTTTAATATTTTGTAGTATTGACCACAAACTCTGTAATAAATCCCGCAACAATGTTTTCTAACCAGAAATCCACTTTGCGCGTGAATTTATTATTGACTCTTTGTATCTGCACAATATTCTCAGTAGTCCACTCTACTGGTCTTATACGATTATTTGGACGATTTTCCTTCAGTCCAAGTATCCACTCCTGCAATAGTTTTGGAAAATAACAGAAAAATGCCTCATGAAGATAAGTAAAAACATACCTTTCCAAATACCAACGCAGAGTATACTTAGGGTTTCTATTGTCCTTCTGCATGAACTTGAGCTCTTTTGTCACTAACCATATTTCAATCTCCTGCATATTTTGATTCCATGGCCTGAACATCCCCTTCTACTACTGCATTCTCTTCATTGTCATTCTCATCAAATCCCCTCCAATCCGTTCTTTTGAGTTCCAACTGGAAACAAAACCATTTGTTGGATTGTTTTGGGATGACCCAGGTTATACTTTAGGTTTCGAACAAAACTCTGCAAACCATTGGCCCTTCTTGAAACCAGAAGGCAACACTGCGTGCTGAGTGCATAATGAAGTCTCACCCGAGATGGCTTTTATGGGTGACTGCAGGACCCAGATGTCTGCATCCTTGGAAGGGATGTTGATATGGAGATGTTAGACATGATTTTTACTTCAAAATTCATCATATCTACTATTCTAAAACACCATTACATTCAGGTTCACCATTCTGTAACCATTCACATTCATTTCGGCTCATTCTATAGTAAATATCTATTGTGTGTTGCATTCTACTACTAATATATTCATCCATTCAAAATAACTAAATAACTGCAAGAATTAAGACAACAATCCACACAAAGACACAAGGTTTTATCATAGTTCACCCCCCTGGGCTACACCCACAAAGATCTGGAATTCATTACTCTTTTATTCATATTCATCAAGTTATTGTGTTGCACGCATTACATCTGCATATAGTCGAAGCTATTGATAAAGGTACATGGTGAGGATAACAAGATCACACTAAGCTCCACATCTTGTGACCTTACCCTCAGTTACAATTCATATCTTTCTCTTCAAAATAGACTCATAGATCATCTCACTATTAACTCCACAAATCTCAACAATACTCATACCAAAACTAACTAGTCACTCAAAACTCTCGCTAGCAACTGTCCGAACTCTTTCTATGACTAGACAGATCTCCTCAAATGAGTTAAAACCCGTTACAAAAATGGTTTAAAACCCATTACAAGTTACAACAATGATCAAAACCCCAACCCTAAGTGGATTCGGTTTGTCCACTTTCTAACTTCCTGCATGCAAGTGATCTGTGTCCTTCTTTCTTCCTCTGCTGCTTCCTTGCGCTGCTTTTCCTTATTATCCAACACATGCTCCTTTTCTGGTCCCTTTTCTAACTTTCTTCTTTGATTGATACATTGTTCCCCAAAATGGCCTGCGCCAACATTATGCAGGAGGGTAGGTTCCTTCTTTTAAATATGGTTAAGATCTGTTGTGATATAGACCCCATGTCATAGGGTTGAAAATAACGTAACAAAATTGACGACCATATTGGGGAACTTTTTCTCCTAGTTTGGGTCAACTTAAGGGATCTTGTGATTTATTGTTTTTCTTGTTTTCTAGGCTTGTTATCGAGCATTTGATTTTGTTGGATTACTAAGAGGGGGGTTGAATCAGTAATAGAGAAATTTAATCATTTTTAACCATATAATCTAAGTGTTATATCAATGTAGCATTATCATCCAATAACTGCAGAGTAAATAAGAAATGAACAAATGAAAAATCATACACATACACAGTACACCGGTGTTTTACATGGAAACCCAAAGTGGGAGAAAACCACATAATGATTTTTCTTATATGTCTTGAAGAATTACATTCATTTGAAGCACCAATTTTCTTTGTTTTCCAACTGCAACTGGAAGGAGGCTCCAACCCCTTCTTTCTCAGGCTACAACCTGAGGGAAGCTCCAACTCCCCTATTCTCTGGCTACAACCAGAAGGAGGCTACAACCCCCTATGTTCTCCAGCTACAACTAGAAGATGGATACAACCACCTGTCCTTGCCCTGTCCAACCGCCCTGAAGTAGAAGTAGAATGATCAAACCACTGTCACACTATAACTATGAGATATACCACTGTAAACCTGTACCAATAAACCTTAACCATGCATCAACCATGCATTAACCTGTAATCAACCTGTACCATAAACAAGTGCATCAACCATGCACCAACCTGTACCAAAACAACATGTAATCAACCTGTACCATAAACAAGTTCATCCAACCATGTACCAAGTATGTACCAATCATGTGTCAACTACTCATCAACTATGGCTCATCAAAATGTACCAACATCATCAACTATACACCTCATGTATGTGCCAACTCATCAACTAC
>ML841784.1:7186-40335 GCA_009831015.1 Picea engelmannii | reverse complement strand
AAACAAATTGGGACACAAACAAACAAGAACATCTTGGAATTTTCCCTTTTAACAATAGATATTTAAAACGAAATAATTCATTGTTATTTGTCTTTATCCACACGTAAATTCCTTTCTGCATCTCTTGATATACAGTGCCAAGGAAATTCAGTGGTAATGAAAGTTGAAAAGCAGACCATTTACCATAACCATATCACCAACAGTCATGGTTCCACCCATTATGCCTCGTGAGCAGAAAACCATAGTTGTGGACAGAACTGTGCTGAACAATCCTGATATTTGTACAACTTTCCAATCCGAGGTCGCATATAACTTGGTCAACTCGTTTGATCCTGTTGCTTGTTCATCTCTTTGAGAAGCATCAGCAAAGCACTGTATGCCAAACTCTTTTTCACAGTCAGGTGATGATGAAGAATGCTATTTTGAGTTACGAATCCCATTCTTCTCTTCAAGGATTTGTGAAATGGAGGATCATTGTACATGACCCTCCCCGTCATCCGCTGCTGATTTCTTCCGCTTAGCAGGCTGAGGAGCATAGTTTTTCCACTTCGAGAAGGACCCATCATGGCCAAAAACTTCTCGAGGCTTAACAGAACTACTGATACCATGCAAAATTTATTTCTGTGACGAAGGCGCCTTGTTTCTTTGCCACATATCGGATGTGATTTTCACGGTTTGACACAAATTAACCAGGAATGTTAATTGCAAGGACATAGAGACCATCTATGGCTTCTATTGTCAATATGGTTTGCACAAATTCATAAGGTATTGCGTAAAATCCAAATTTCTGTGTCTGCAATTTTGCACGCTCAAGAGCTCCACATCAAAAACTTCAAACTGCTTTGAACTGAAAAAGGTGGTGGAAGGTCTGACATGAGGACCAAATTCTAATGGAACAATTATTCTTCGTTTTCCACCTGGCTTCATAGTCTGAATCCCTTCTTCAATGCCTGGAACCAACCCATTAATTCCCATTCGAGTCTTAGCTGGTCGCCCTTGCTGATAACTGCTATAAATGCACTGCTATAAATGCGACGACCTGACTCGCCAGGCGTCGTAAAAAACTATATATATTTTTTAAATAGCCGGGGCCAACTTCAATGTTTGATGGAAGAACGATCTGATTGGGATGTTGTCACTAGGATTATGCGAGATTCAATTAAACTTAGATGTTTTATGAAACAATTTTCTTCCCAAAAATGACTTGCACCCTCAACCCTCCCCATCTCCATGAGATTTGAACCAATAACCTAATGAAATTGAAAAAGCCATTGACTAAAGATGTTGCAGCTTACAACAACTACTTGCCAAATATGCATGAACAATGATCAATGTGAAAACCAGCTCATGAACACAACCAAAAATGACTTCCACCCTCAACCCTCCTCCCCATCCCCATGAGATTTGGACCAATAACATAATGAAATTGAAAAAGCCATTGACTAAAGATGTTGTAGCTTGCAACAACAACTGCTTGCAAAAAATGCATGGACAATGATCAATGTGAAAACCAGCTCATGAACACAATCAATGAACACGACCATAGAATTGAGGACAAATGGTAGAGTTAAGTAAAACCCAAAGAGAAACATTGATACAACAACTGTAAGAAGCATTGCAACTGAGGTAAAATACGCCTTCATAGTATTATCAACATGTTATGTTTCATCACCTTCCACACAAGTGTATATATCCTCAGCATGGAACACTTCCTCCATGTAAGATATAGGTATTTCCTTGCTTCCATAGCGTGCATTAAATGGTGTCTCATTGTGCCATATATATTATAAGATTTTACAGATATAGGGTTTTCGCTGATGGCATATTTTTTCGAGTTTCTTTGGCGCATTTCAACATTTCACAATTAAATGGAAATGGCATTGTCATACCATCATGGATAAGAGCATCCTTTATGACATTAATATAATTGTGTGGACCATATCACTTGAGTTCAACTGAGGCAAAGCCATCATTCTTTTCTCACCATATTTCCAGAAGATGAGATGAAGACCACTTATGGGATGCTATTAACTCATATAATCTATGTGTTCACATTCTTCTCAAATGCTTCATTGTAAGGTAAGAGAAAACATTTGACTAGAATACTTCCCTCTACATAAAGTTTATCTAGACACATTCACAAATGACAATAGAGAGACACCATGATCCTGTAGATATAAGAACCCTGTCCAACATACAAAACTGACCGATGATCATCATTATTATCCATTAGCAAATACTTATTATAATTTCCAAAATATTCTTGAATGGCGAAAAATATGGAGACATTGTCAAATTATTTATGGGTGGATAGATTGTCGAACTTTAGAATGTGTAGCAACAGCTCAAGGAGAGTGCACAACACTTTGTGCAAACAATATGAATTGAGGGGGGAAGCCTGGCAATGCTTTTCCGACTAAGAACTATTGACCGAAATTGTGATCAACAATAGCCAACATGTAGAAAAATCACCAAGCTATTTGAAGATCTCCAATGCCCCAAGGAAGACTGTCGTGCAAGCAACCATTGAGTAAGTCATCTCCAATGTGCAAATTCATTGTGGGCTATCGAGGGGGTGATCATACACTTTATATGCCAAATCTCATGAATCACCCACGAACATGAAGTAAACCCTAAAGCTAACACTCTGAAAGTTGATGCTAGTCTCTATAGGAAACTTATTGGTAGCCTTATTTATTTAAGTCACGGTGGAATTGATATTTCCGTTGCTATTAGTGTGGTCTCTCAGTTCATGCAAGATCTGTGGGAGAGTCACTTGAAGGTCATAAAGAGGATAGTTAGTTATATCAAGGGCACTTGAAGGTCATAAAGAGGATAGTTCGTTATATCAAGGGCACTTATTAGCTTGGTATAAACTATTGTAATACTAAGAACTAGTTAGTTGGCTACACTAACTTAGATTAAGATGGATATGGAGATGATATAAAGTCTACATCTAGTTATGTGTTTTATCTTGGCCAAGGACCCATTATAGATCCATATTATTTTAAGAACGACATGAAGACAATAATATGACCAATATATAACTAGGAAATACACAGAGATAATGCGAAGAACATAGAAATATTGTGAACACCAACTTCTATTAATGAACAAGAGAGAAAAACATTGTAGAACACAAACTAACAGAATGGGGCAACCTATCTCCGAAAAGAAAGAGATGTTGGCCATGCTTCATTCGCAACAAGCTTTACATCACACTCCATTGCATGCTTAAAGGGCCTCCTTCACCTCAATTATATATGAGAGAGTGAGAGGAGAAAAATTCCCATGATGCATGTGGGATAAATTGGACTAAGTTTATAAAATTCCATAAGCATGTAAAACACTAGGACTTCCCAGGTGGTCACCCATCCTAGTACTGCTTTAGCCTCTAACCTGAGCACGCTTAACTACAGAGTTCTAATGGGATTTGGTGCATTAACGCTACGTTGTAGGCATGTACATAAGACCACTAGGAAATCATTACATGATGTCTATAATTAACAAATGAAGATGACATTACATTCCATTTCCCATCAAAAGGGTGAGTATCATGGTTTATCAAAACCACAGGCTCAAAATGGTGATTCAGTGGAAAAGGTGGATGGCCACTGAGATCCGTATGGATCATTCCTCCCCCCTTAGGAAGCAATGGTCCCCATTGCGTCAAGTTCCCATGGAAGATGGGGAGACTTATGCTAAATCTGAAGCTTGGTGTGTTTCTTGCCTTGTTGAAGAAGTTGTCATGCTTAGCTTGTTGAAGGCTATCATGAACCTGTTGCTGGAGGGGTTGGATCTCTTCAACCAATCTAGCTGCATGATCTACCTGAGTGTGGGAGGACTCTGTCGATGAAGATGCAACATGAAGAGTATGAAGGGTTCTGTTATAACCTTGCTTGATTGGGCAGTGTGGAGGCACCCTCGTAGGTGCAGCAAGAACATCTTGGGACTCTTTTACAATCTTGTCGATCTACTTCTGTTGGATAGAAAGGTCTTGGGTTGAGGCTGCAATGATTGTATTTTCATTTTGTTCACCTTCTGATCGGATTGTGAAGAGGCTAAACTTTGCAGTATGAGAGATTAATTTGTGGCATTGTTTTGGTGGGACAATAGTTGAAACTACCTTTGTTATCCTGTATAGCTGACCCTGCAGAGTAACAATCACGTTACGGGGTCGAGACTCATAAATAGCATGACGCCTCCACATATATGGCTGGCCTAATAGAACATCACAGAATTCCAGTGGGGCAGCATCACACAATACATCATCCTTGAAGGGCTTGATGCCGTAGGACAGGCGACACTGCTGGCTGACATGAAGATCTTGACCTTGGCGAAGCCACCCGATGTTGTATGGCTGCGGGTGTGGAGTTGTTGGAAAATCCAACTGCTTGACAACCTTTGCTGAGATGATGTTATTTTGGCTTCCACTATCAACCATAAAATGTAGTGGGATCCCCTTCACCCACATCTATGAATGGAAGAGTCGCTCCCCCTCTTTAGGATCCTCTTTTGGTTGGATTGTTGCAGTTGCGACAGTAGCAGTGGGTTCTACATCAATGATCTGTATCCTTTTATTATTTCTGAATCAGGGTCCAAGTCAAGGTTCGACTCTTTGTCTTTGAGCTCGGCTACCAATGACTGTATTGAGCGACATTCATCAGTGTTGTGCCAAGGGTTGTTGTGGAACTCACACCACTTTCCAATGTCTTTATTATGCTTCCTATTACCCTTCTTTTCCTACATCTGGGACTGGATCTCTTGAGGTTGGCCTTCCTTGCTCTGTCCATGCCTCTCCCACTTACTCTGTTGCTTGAATTTCTGCTCAATTTTGACTACATATCGATAAGCAACTCCCAGTGAGGAGATGTCCAAGAAATCCATCTTTGTTTTGATGTACCTGTGTAGACCACTGTGGTACTTCAAAATTAGGTTCCACTCTGAGTCTTTGATACCCAACTTTGAGCACAAGGTATGAAAGATGTTGGTGTACTATGACACCGTCTGGTCTCTTTTTTGATGTAGAGTTGGCCATCTCATGTATTGATCATCATAGTTTCCGACAAGGTAGAAATCCTCCTTAGGGCATCTACAAAGGCCGCCCAAGTGGGTTCTCTCCCAAATAGTGTAGATTCATCTGTGGTGTACCTCTCCCAGTAACCTTCCCACCAATCTCAGACATTGGGAAGGGATTTAAGGAGTGCGAAGGTGATATTTTCACTGTCAATTTTTTTTTGGGACAGAGTAATAACCTTCTAGCAGATTCAACCATTTTTCTAGAGCATCTGCATCTATCAAAATTGACTTGTACCATGAAGGGAGTCGCACTTGCGAAATGGTTGCTTGTCGAAGATGCCTTAGTTGCTGCCATCGGTAGTCTTCAAAGGATCTTAGCGAAGTTGTCCATCATCTATTTATTTTGTCGTACAAGGGCATCCTCGAGCAACGTCTTGAAAGGATCTCTTGCTCTGTCATCTCTCTTTTCTTCTGCCATGGGAGGTTGCTTGGGCTAGCGAGAGTGGTTGTCATCAAGCGAAACTAGCTCGAGACCCAAATATCTATACCCTGACCTCGTCGGGGACCTGCTCTGAGAAATGACAAGGAGCAGATTGCTTTGATACCACTGATCCAGATTATTTTAAGAATGACATGAAGAAAATAATATAACCAATATATAACAAGGAAATACAGAAAGATAATGCAGAGAACACATAAATATAGTGAAAACCAACAAATATTAATGAACAAGAGAGAAAAACATTGTAGAACACAAACTGACAGAATGGGGCAGCCTATCTCTAAAAAGAAAGAGATGTTGGTTACGCTTCATTTGCAACAAGCTTTACATTACACTCCATTGCATGCTTAAAGGGCCTCCTTCACCTCAATTATATATGAGAGAGTGAGAGGAGAACAATTCCCATGATGCATATGGGATAAATTGGACTAAGTTTATAAAATGCCATAGGCATGTAAAACACTAGGACTTCCTTGGTGGTCACCCATCCCAGTACTAGTCTAGCCTAAGCGCTCTTAAGTGCAGAGTTCTAATGGGATCTGACGCATTAACGCTATGCTTGGGCATGTACATAATACCACTAGGAAATCATTACATGATGTCTATAATTAACAAATGAAGATGACATTACATTCTGTTCCCCATCAAAAGGGTGAATATCATGGTTTATCAAAACCACATGCTCAAAATGGTGATTCAGTGGAAAAGGTGGATGACCACCGAGATCTATCTGGATCATATGGTCTTGTAGAAAGTAGAAGGTGGTATTTGTTTCGACCATAGAATCATAATATCATGTGGATTCATAATCTCTTAGGTGAGCTCAATTTTCTAGTCAAGGAGTTGATTATAGTGTATTGTGATAATCAAAGTTTCATACAAGTAGTCGAGACTCCATTTGCTCACAATAATATGAAGCATGTGGTTCTTCATGATCATTGTTTGAGGTAGTGATCGAGGTGGATATTGGTAGCCACCTACCTATTCCAAATTCCACTTGACTCATCTTAACAGTTTTCAGTTCAACATGTTTCTCTGCAATGGTGACATCTCTTTGTAATTGTGGGTTATGCACTTTCGGGGTTGTCTTGAAGCCCTACAAAACATCTAGGTGGATATTGGTGGCTACCCACCTATTTCAACTGACTTGTTTTGGCAGTTTTCATGTCAATACATATTTCTGTACTTCCAAGGCTGTTTTGAGGCCCTGATGAACTTTTTTGGGCTTGTCACAGGTAACTTGTTGACAAAGTTAAATTTTAATGGAATAATGTGTAGTTATTGAAAAGACCTTTCCAACGAGCTATCACACGCCTAAAACGAAGATCGTATGCAAAATTTACGACCCTGGGAAGTTGATGTACTAACTTACCCCAACGGGGCCCACATGACTTTTGGCGCTTCATCTCCTAGGGTTAGGTTTTTGGATGTCTAGGGTTTTGGCATTCATGTTTATTGTAAAAAGGCCTTTAGATCCTCATTGTACTCATCTTATTGCGAATGAGTGTAGCCGTCACATCTCTTCTCAGAGATAAGCTGGCACCATTCTAGCGAGTTCATTCGCTCTGTGTTTTTGCTCTCTCTGTACATTTCTTTCATTAATAGAAATCATGCATTGTTGTATTTCTTTGTTTCTGGCAATATTTCTGTGTATTTCATTGTAATATCTCTGCTTTCATTTCGTTCCAAAAATAATCTGGATCAGTGGTATTAGAGTAGGCTGCTCTTGATCTTTTTTCAGTGCATGTCCCCAATGAGTTCCGTGTTTAGCAAGTTGGGTCTTGGGATTATATATATTAAGGACAATCGTTCTCGCATGCCCAAGAAATCCTCCATGGTGGAATGAAAGAAAAACAATGGAGTAGAAGATTCTATTAACTTGTTGCTTGAGCAAGCTCTCGTGCGACATAGGGACGAAATGATGGAGAATTTTTCCCGCATCCTTCAACACCTACCAATAACAACATGCGCATCTTCATCAAGTGACCACTTTGGAGTAACCTCTCCCTTCAAGGTACAAGTTAATTTTGATATTCCTGTATTTGAAGGTCAGATAAACGCGGATGCCCTAGAAAAATGGTTAAATCTATTAGAAGGTTATTTCTCTGTTCACAATTTTTCCCATAGGGAAAAGATCACCTTCACACTCCTCAAGTCTCTCCCCCATGTCAAACATTGGTGCAAAACTTACTAGGAGCAAAGTTCCACAGAGGAATCTGAAATATATGGGGCCGAGCCCACTTGAGATTTTCTTGTGGATGCGGTCAAGGAACAATATTACCCTGTTGATAACTATGAACAATACATGAGATGGACCACACTGTGACAAGGGAGGGGCCAAACGTTGTCGGAGTTCACAAATACTTTCCATACCTTGCGCACCAAGCTAGATATCAAATAATATGAGTGACATCTAGTTATGAAATGCTGTGGGGATTTGCATAGGTACATCCAAACCAAAATGGATTTCCTAAACATCTCATCACTGGGAGTTGCCTATCGATATGCTGTCAAAATCGAGCATAAATTTAGGCACCAGAACAAATGGGAGTTTAGGTCTGCAAATACAATACAACCAAAGAATAATAAAGACAACCCTAACCAACAACCTCCTGACAACCAGTCCAAGAAACAGGAAAAGAAGGGTAAGGGAAGTATGAAGAATAATACTGGGAAGTGGTGCAACTTCTACAAAAGCCCCTGGCACAACACTAATGAATGTTGCTCAAAACTGTCATTGGTGGTCGAGATCAAAGACAAGTAGTCAAACCCTGATTCAGAATCTAATCTAAAAAATAATGAAAAAAGGCAGATCATCGACGTAGACCCCATTGTTACTGTCGCGTCTGCAACAATTCAATTAGAAGAACCAACAGATCTTGAAGAGGGGGAGTGCCTCTTCCGTTCACAAATGTGGGTGAAAGGGACCCCATTTCAATTCATTATTGATAGTGGAAGCCAGAAGACCCTCATCTCAGCCGAGGTCATCAAATAGTTGGGTTTGTCGACAACACCACACCCACAACCTTACAACATCGGGTGGCTTCACTAGGGACAAGATCTCTGTGTCAGCCAACAGTTCCACCTGTCCTATGGAATCCAACCCTTCAAGGATGAAGTAATGTGTGATATTTCCCCTCTTGATGTTTGTGATGTTGTTTTGGTCCAACCATATATGTGGAAACGTCAAACTATTTATGAGTCTCGACCTTGTAGTGTCATTATTACTCTGAGGGTTAGCTCTACATGATACGAGAGGTAGTTCTGACTACTATTCCACCAAAATAGTGCCACAAGGTAATCTATCATATTTCTAAATGCAACATCTTCACAATCTGTTCAAAGGATGAACAAAACACCACTACAACCACTGTAACCTCAACACCTTCTATCTAGCAGAAACAAATTGCAGAAGGGAAAGAAGATATTGATTCTTCATCTATGATGGTGCCTAAACGATGCCCCGTCAAGCCAAGATACAACAGGTTGGTGGAATAGATTCAACCCCGCCAGTAATAGGTTCGTGACAGCCTTCCACAGATCAAGCAACACAACTTCTCCAACAAGGCAAGCAACTCACCAAGATTCAGATTCAACAAATGCTTTCCCCTCTTCCCTGTGAACTCAACGCAATGGAGGCCATTACTTCCTAGGGGGAAGGACTGATCCAGGTGGATACTGGTGGCCACCCACCTATTCCAAATTCCACTTGGATCATCTTGATAGTTTTTAGTTCAACACGTTTCTCTGTAATGGTGACATCTCTTTGTAATTGTGGGTTCTTCACTTGTCTTGAATCATTACACAACATCCAGGTGGATATTGGTGGCCGCCCACCTATTCCAACCAAATTATTTGGCAGTTTTCATGTCAATACATGTTTCTATACTTTCGGGTCCATTTTGAGGCCCTCAACAACGTTTTTTTGGCTTGCCACAGTCAAACTATTGATAGAGTCAAAGTTTGACGACATAATGTGTAGTTCTCGAAAATAAATTTCCAATGGGATATCACACGCCTAAAACGAAGATCGTATGCAAAAGTTACGACCCCAGGAATTTGATGTACTACCTTACCCCAATGGGGCCCACATGACTTTTGGCGCTTCATCTCCTAGGGTTAGGTTTTTGGATGTCTAGGGTTTTGGAATTCATGTTTATTGTAAAAAAGCCTTTAGAGCCTCATTGTACTCATCTTCTTGCGAATGAGCATAGCCGTCACATCTCTTCTCAGAAATAAGCTGCCACCATTCTAGTGAGTTCATTCACTCTGTATTTTTACAGTCTCTATACATTTCTTTCATTAATAGAAATCATTTATTGTTGTATATCCCTATTTCTATCAATATTTGTGTGTATTTCATTATAATATCTCTGCTTTCATTTCGTTCCAAAAATAATCCGGATCAGGTAGTTGGTAGAGGATGTTGTTTTGTATCATATCTATTCTAAGATAAATGATTAGGTTGTTGAAATCTTTATGAAGCCTTTAATAGAAGCTAAGTTTTTTAAACTTTTTGCGCTATGCTTGGGCTTCATGAATTTGCAATTATGGAGGGGGGTGGGTGGGGTGTAACGGAAAGTTAATTTCACCTCCTAAATCTCCAAAGCATTATGTTGGAGTGGGATGATGTTGGAACAACAATTTAAGCATGTTCATCACATATTTGGATCTGTAAGGTACTAGATGTAATGGTTAAGAACATGTGTTTCCTCATAAGAGGTCACAAGTTCAAATCCAGAGGGGGGTAGGGTATGTATAGCTCTGTAGACTTTACCACTCAAATTGTTGGGCGGAGGGGGTCCCTTGTCCCACAAACAAGGGGGTCTCATACACCAATTTGGTGTCTGGCTTGGTCGTGACCATAAAAACAGATTATTATTATTATTATTATTATATAATATGCAGGAACAAGAATATTCAACATATATCAACGAAGCAACAAAATATTGAGAAGAGCAATACCAAAAATAATACCTTTATTCAAAGAAAGCAATGTTCACTTGCCTCTTCGAGGGGGCAACCTCCAACAAAGTGCTCTGTTACAATAATTCTCAGGATAAGCTTTCTCATGCCTCCCACTCTTATTTATACTAATTCTATCTTCTAAAGAACATTCTATAGGAAGATCTTTCTATAAGAGAAAACTTCTATTATGTATTCTTACATTGACCTGTTCAAATTTATTAAATAGGCCTTTTTAACTAACATCGACATTTATTACATTGAAAATATATTATTCTATCTACATGAGGGGTTAGAGAGGTTAGGTCCGTGTTATCGCACAATTTGTAGCTTGCACAAAGCCCAACCCAATCCAAGGAAGTGTGACAACTATGGGAGTACCTTCCCACTGTCACCTTATATAGACACTTCCCTCACTTTAGTAATGATTAAATTACCACAAAGGGGGAATNCGTGTTATCGCACAATTTGTAGCTTGCACAAAGCCCAACCCAATCCAAGGAAGTGTGACAACTATGGGAGTACCTTCCCACTGTCACCTTATATAGACACTTCCCTCACTTTAGTAATGATTAAATTACCACAAAGGGGGAATCTCGGTGACCCTAGGGGGATTGAGATGGAAAATGAGATAATGATGAGTGAGTCCCCTATAGGTCAAGCTTATAGGTGAGAAAAAGGCTCGAGAAAGAGTCTTGTGGAGAGAGAATGGTTACCAAGTGTTGGTACCTACAAAACAATGTTAACCCTGCTCAGAACAAGACAAATGATGATAAACCAAGCCTTAAATCAATGGGGAATCAACAAGATAAACTCATTGTCCCAGAACTGCAACATATATCACATTTACAACATAAAATAATAAGTTATAACAACTGCACAATTAACCATAAAAAACATCGAATAACTATTAGATGATCAAACCCTAAAGAAGTAGATAATATTCCAATACTTAAACTCAAGTTTTGATGGAAAAATAGGGTTGCAAAAAGATGTTATCAGCAATATATTAGGGAAGCCTTGTGTCTGTAGCAAAATTTTGCTATAGTAGCAAGTTCTAGGCACTTAAATTTACAAGGAATGTACCCAAATGAAATCCCTTGACAAGGAGAAACATTAGCACTAATTACTTGCAATTTTCAGCGGTAGAAAGAGTAGTAAAAGATGATGAAAGAGTGATTTGATGCAACCCTAATGGTTGCAACTTTAATTTATTATAGAAATAAGAATTACTAGGCTAAAGAAGACGCTGTTAGGGCACAAGGATTCTTATAACACGTGAAATCAATTCCAACATAGACATATGCAATATCTCAACAATTCACGCATACCAATGCAATGATTTTATTTCTCCAATGCAAATTAGACTAGTGCCTTGTAAATTGGGCTATGGGGTCATAATGTTCTATTGGGTGAACGGATTCCTCAAGTAGGGGATGTTCCCGAGGAGAAATCTTTCTAAGTCATGTAGTGAATGTGAGGTGGATGGGGTTAGACTTCTAGGTATGGGGTTTCATGACATACAAGGGCTTATATTGTCTCATATATGGGTGCCTTTGTTGAGGTATAGCCATATCCTTTTCTCTCTTTTTGTTTTTAAAGCATATTATTCCAAGCCCTTTATTATTTATTTTGCACATGTTCCCATGTTGAAGACAATAAGGGGCACTAAAAAGGAAATGCATATCCCACATACGCTCTACCTTGGTTTACATGCTTTTCCAAGTTGAAGTCAACAAGGGGAACTAAAAATGAAATGTATAGCCCACAAACACTCTACCTTGGAAGGCATGCTGAACAATTAGTTATTTATCATATGGGTCCCTCATTTTCTTTTGAATAGATGTTTCAATGGTCTTCTGATCCCAGGGTGATATTTTATTGCATGATGTTCTTGTTAGGGCACCTCCGATCCTAATGGCCCCTTCTTCCCATGAAATGAGGTACATGCCCTTCTTGGGTCAATAATCCCAAAAACCTAAAATATGGGGACATGAAAGGGAAGAAGTGATTGAAGGTGGCAAGTATGAGCGGGAATGGTACGATGACCCTTCTAGGAGACCCCCCAGTAGCACCCTTTTTCCCAAGGGTGGCCACTTACTAGGAAACCATGACACTCACCAAGGTGAAATAGGGGAAAAAACATAATTTCCAAGCAAATGTTTTCAAAATCAAGAAAGGATCCTTAGAAACATGTTAAAATGCTCCAAATATTAAAATGGAACTTACCATGGCACCAAACTTGTTACCTCGTGAAGCAAGATTTTTTGTCCTCTATGGGATGAGATGGGTGTGGTGGATGGTGCTTCCATTGACGGATGGTGAAACATGGTATGATAGGGGCCTCTTCCTGCTCATTTTCCTCTTGGTACTCCATGTCTGCAACCTGTGGGCCTCAAGACATCATCTCCTTAGTTATCCCTAGGAATGGGGGATAACATCTGGCTCCTACTTGGGGACATGTGCTCATCATAGAGTTCATGAGAACCTGAACATCTCCTGATAAGACCTATGCCTACCCACATTGAAACAAACAAACTATGGATATTGAGGGTGGATTGCTCACCCTTTGTCCATATGATCAAAAACCCAAAATTTCAATTAATCTTTAAAAGAAATTTTTGCACTTTTTCAAAAATTTATAAGCTAACATGTAATATGATGAAAGAAAATGATGTAAGTCAACTATGCAATAATTCAAGTAGAGCAAAATGAAAAATGAGATATGACATGCAAATATAAGTAAATGCAACTAAACTATTATGAACAAGCAAATGCAAGTGCAAGGGAAAGCAAATGACCTACGTACTTACCTGGGGCATTGGCCTTGAAGAGGTATGGTTCCTTTTGAATAGTAGTGTTTGATGACAGATCCATTTACTGGCAATGGCATCTTCCTCCCTTCACTGGTAGACAAATATAAAACATCAAACCTAGATTTTTCTTCAATATTATATGGTCCCAACCATAGACTATCAAATTTCTGATGCATCCTAGGTTTCTCCCTTCTCTTGTCCCACATTAAGACCAAATCTCCTTTCTTGAAGTCCCTTTGTATTGCTTTGCAGTCAAAATTTCCTTTGATTTTTCTTTGTTTTTTTTCCATTTTATCGAAAGTCATTCATCCAGTCTCATCCAGTTCTACAAGTTGATCGATCCTTCCCTGCAATGATTCTTTTTCAGTGGTGAAATGGGCTAGTTGCAGGGCTTGAATCTGAATATTGATGGTCAATCACTCTTCCATCTCGTAAACTAAATCAAAGAGGGTTTTTCCAGTAGAAGTTTTAACTGTTTTGCGGTCTGCCCAAAGTGCATACTTGATTTTTCCATCCCAACTCTTCTTATTTTCTCCAACTATTTTCTTCACTATATTCATAATGTTTTTATTGTATGAATCAACCAAACCAATCCCTTGAGGGTAGTAGTTTGATGAGTGTGATAGAACAATCCCATACTTGAAACAAAATTCATTCATGGCTATTGAGCTAAAAGCCTTGGCATTATCGGTGATAATCTTAGTAGGAACACCAAACTTGGTGATTATCATTTCTTCAAGGAAATTCATCACCAGTTCTTCTGTTGCCTTTTTCATTGGGATGGCCTCCACCCAACGAGTGAAGTAATCTGTATCCATCATGACCCATTGGTAACCATTACTAGAGTTGTCCTTAAATTCACTGATGAAGTCCAACCTTCACTGTTGAAAAGGTGCCTCAACCACTACTGACTTTAGAGGAAGGGGATACAATCATTGTTTTCTCAAAAAGTACTGTCAATGTAATATAACTTGTGTATATGACAATGTCATTAATTATTAATTAATTCATTAATGTAATAATTATTACTTTTAATGTAAAGTCACATATTTTTGTCTAAAAAGATGTTACTCTACTCATGTACATGTATTTATACACGTTGTTGTACATTTGAATACACAGTGAATAATTAATTTATAAAATATAAAATATATATTTTTATATATCTAGTTTCCAACTTCCAATTGGTACGAAAGCGTTCCTTTTCCTCCCATTCTCCTGCGACTTGCTCTTCCAAACTCCCACACTCCCACAAATTTGTAGTCCCTCACCCACACTCGTCCGCAGCCCCTCGCCTACTCCCATCTGTGACCCGCCCCTCGTCTACCCATTCCTCGTCCACTTCTCCCATCCGCAACCTGCATCAGTGCTTAGCTCGTTGGCCTCCATTCCAACTTCCTCTATTACTCCATTCCGACCTACCCCTCGTACACTCCTCCCACTCCACTTGTCCAACTCTTGTCCAACTCCTCCCACTCTGCTCATCCCATCTGCTACCAACATTGGCCTTCAGCTCATCGCCCTCCTCTATTCATCCTCCATTCACATACCTTATGTCTTCCTCTCTCATTTCGCCCTCATTTTCCCCTATCAAATCCATTCACCACCCTTCTTCCACCCTCCTTTCAACTTCTTCATTCACCCTCCTCTCCCCGTGGATCCCTCCGTCCTCCTCCATGATTTTCGCTTCATCCAAACCCTAGAACCTTAATTCTCCCTCCACGACTTTCCTTCCAGTTGATACCATACCCTGTATTTAATATTAAAATATTAAATATAATAAATATTTAATACATCAACTTCAATGTGAGCAACACGAGGAGAAATCCAGGAGAATCAAAGAAAAAGACACAGGACAACACTTCCCCCATGCTGGAGCTAAGAAAAAACTCTAAAGAGTTTTTTGTAGGCCTTATAAATCAAGTAAGTACTTCGTTCGATGCCAATTTTTGCAAACTAAATGAAGAACTAGCAGAATGCAACAAAAACTACTATGAAACGAGATTATAGCTCTAATCAATCGCAAACGGGAGTAGATGCCCAGGTAACTCAACTTTGCAGTGGGGGCCTCACCAATCACATTACTCACCTAACATGGGGACTGGCATGTCTAAGGCGAAGATTATTGCCAAAAACTTCGAGAATGACCCATCATGGCCAAAAACTTCTCGAGGCTTAACAGAACTACTGATACCATGCAAAATTTATTTCTGTGACGAAGGCGCCTTGTTTCTTTGCCACATATCAGATGTGATTTTCACGGTTTGACACAAATCAACCAGGAATGTTAATTGCAAGGACATAGAGACCATCTATGGCTTCTATTGTCAATATGGTTTGCACAAATTCATAAGGTATTGCGTAAAATCCAAATTTATGTGTCTGCAATTTTGCACTCTCAAGAGCTCCACATCAAAAACTTCAAACTGCTTTGAACTGAAAAAGGTGGTGGAAGGTCTGACATGAGGACCAAATTCTAATGGAACAATTATTCTTCGTTTTCCACCTGGCTTCATAGTCTGAATCCCTTCTTCAATGCTTGGAACCAACCCATTAATTCCCATTCGAGTCTTAGTTGGTTGCCCTGGCTGATAACTGCTATAAATGCGACGATCTGACTCGCCAAGCGTAGTAAAAAACTATATATATTTTTTAAATAGCCGGGGCCAACTTCAATGTTTGATGGAAGAACGATCTGATTGGGATGTTGTCACCAGGATTATGCGAGATTCAATTAAACTTGGATGTTTTATAAAACAATTTTATTTTCCAAAAATGACTTCCACCTTCAACCCTCCCCACCCCTATGAGATTTGAACCAAAAACCTAATGAAATTGAAAAAGCCATTGACTAAAGATGTTGCAGCTTACAACAACTGCTTGCAAAATATGCATGAACAATGATCAATGTGAAAACCAGCTCATGAACACAACAAAAAATGACTTCCACCCTCAACCCTCCTCCCCATCCCCATGAGATTTGGACCAATAACATAATGAAATTGGAAAATCCATTGACTAAAGATGTTGTAGCTTGCAACAACTGCTTGCAAAAAATGCATGGACAATGATCAATGTGAAAACCAGCTCATGAACACAATCGATGAACACGACCATAGAACTGAGGACAAATGGTAGAGTTAAGTAAAACCCAAAGAGAAACATTGCTACAACAACTGTAAGAAGCATTGTAACTGAGGTAAAATACGCCTTCATAATATTATCAACATGTTATGTTTCATCACCTTCCACACAAGTGTATATATCCTCAGCATGGAACACTTCCTCCATGTCAGATATAGGTATTTGCTTGCTTCCATAGCGTGCATTAAATGGTGTCTCATTGTGCCATATATATTATAAGATTTTACAGATATAGGGTTTTCGCTGATGACATATTTTTTCGAGTTTCTTTGGCGCATTTCAACATTTCACAATTAAATGGAAATGGCATTGTCATACCATCATGGATAAGAGCATCCTTTATGACATTAATATAATTGTGTGGACCATATCACTTGAGTTCAAGTGATGAGCATCCAAAGCCATCATTCTTTTCTCACCATATTTCCAGAAGATGAGATGAAGACCACTTATGGAATGCTATTAACTCATATAATCTATGTGTTCACATTCTTCTCAAATGCTTCATTGTAAGGTAAGAGAAAACATTTGACTAGAATACTTCCCTTTACATAAAGTTTATTTAGACACATTCACAAATTACGATAGAGAGACATCATGATTTTGGAGATATAAGAACCCTGTCCAACATACAAAATTGACCGATGATCATCATTATTATCCATTAGCAAATACTTATTATAATTTCCAAAATATTCTTGATTGGCGAAAAATATGGAGACATTGTCAAATTATTTATGGGTGGATAGATTGTCAAACTTTAGAATGTGTAGCAACAACTCAAGGAGAGTGCACAACACTTTGTGCAAACAATATGAATTGAGGGGGGAAGCCTGGCAATGATTTTCTGGCTAAGAACTATTGACCGAAATTGTGATCAACAATAGCCAACATGTAGAAAAATCACCAAGCTAAATGAAGATCTCCAATGCCCCAAGGAAGACTGTCGTGCAAGCAACCATTGAGTAAGTCATCTCCAATGTGCAAATTCATTGTGGGCTATCGAGGGGGTGATCATACACTTTATATGTCAAATCTCATGAATCACCCACGAACATGAAGTAAACCCTAAAGCTAACACTGTGAAAGTTGATGCTAGTCTCTATAGGAAACTTATTGGTAGCCTTATTTATTTAAGTCATGGTGGAATTGATATTTCCGTTGCTATTAGTGTGGTCTCTTAGTTCATGCAAGATCTGTGGGAGAGTCACTTGAAGGTCATAAAGAGGATAGTTCATTATATCAAGGGCACTTGAAGGTCATAAAGAGGATAGTTCGTTATATCAAGGGCACTTATTAGCTTGGTATAAACTATTGTAATCCTAAGAACTAGTTAGTTGGCTACACTAACTTAGATTAAGATGGATATGGAGATGATATAAAGTCTACATCTAGTTATGTGTTTTATCTTGGCTAAGGACCCATTATAGATCCATATTATTTTAAGAACGACATGAAGACAATAATATAACCAATATATAACTAGGAAATACACAGAGATAATGCGAAGAACATAGAAATATTGTGAACACCAACTTCTATTAATGAACAAGAGAGAAAAACATTGTAGAACACAAACTGACAGAATGGGGCAACCTATCTCTGAAAAGAAAGAGATGTTGGTCATGCTTCATTCGCAACAAGCTTTACATCACACTCCATTGCATGCTTAAAGGACCTCCTTCACCTCAATTATATATGAGAGAGTGAGAGGAGAAAAATTCCCATGATGCATGTGGGATAAATTGGACTAAGTTTATAAAATTTCATAGGCATGTAAAACACTAGGACTTCCCAGGTGGTCACCCATCCTAGTACTGATTTAGCCTCTAACCTGAGCACGCTTAACTACGGAGTTCTAATGGGATTTGGTGGAATCCAACCCTTCAAGGATGAAGTAATGTGTGATGTTTCCCCTCTTGATGTTTGTGATGTTGTTTTGGTCCAACCATATATGTGGAAACGTCAAACTATTTATGAGTCTCGACCTTGTAGTGTCATTATTACTCTGAGGGTTAGCTCTACATGATACGAGAGGTAGTTCTGACTACTATTCCACCAAAATAGTGCCACAAGGTAATCTATCATATTTCTAAATGCAACATCTTCACAATCTGTTCAAAGGATGAACAAAACACCACTACAACCACTGTAACCTCAACACCTTCTATCTAGCAGAAACAAATTGCAGAAGGGAAAGAAGATATTGATTCTTCATCTATGATGGTGCCTAAACGATGCCCCGTCAAGCCAAGATACAACAGGTTGGTGGAATAGATTCAACCCCGCCAGTAATAGGTTCGTGACAGCCTTCCACAGATCAAGCAACACAACTTCTCCAACAAGGCAAGCAACTCACCAAGATTCAGATTCAACAAATGCTTTCCCCTCTTCCCTGTGAACTCAACGCAATGGAGGCCATTACTTCCTAGGGGGAAGGACTGATCCAGGTGGATACTGGTGGCCACCCACCTATTCCAAATTCCACTTGGATCATCTTGATAGTTTTTAGTTCAACACGTTTCTCTGTAATGGTGACATCTCTTTGTAATTGTGGGTTCTTCACTTGTCTTGAATCATTACACAACATCCAGGTGGATATTGGTGGCCGCCCACCTATTCCAACCAAATTATTTGGCAGTTTTCATGTCAATACATGTTTCTATACTTTCGGGTCCATTTTGAGGCCCTCAACAACGTTTTTTTGGCTTGCCACAGTCAAACTATTGATAGAGTCAAAGTTTGACGACATAATGTGTAGTTCTCGAAAATAAATTTCCAATGGGATATCACACGCCTAAAACGAAGATCGTATGCAAAAGTTACGACCCCAGGAATTTGATGTACTACCTTACCCCAATGGGGCCCACATGACTTTTGGCGCTTCATCTCCTAGGGTTAGGTTTTTGGATGTCTAGGGTTTTGGAATTCATGTTTATTGTAAAAAAGCCTTTAGAGCCTCATTGTACTCATCTTCTTGCGAATGAGCATAGCCGTCACATCTCTTCTCAGAAATAAGCTGCCACCATTCTAGTGAGTTCATTCACTCTGTATTTTTACAGTCTCTATACATTTCTTTCATTAATAGAAATCATTTATTGTTGTATATCCCTATTTCTATCAATATTTGTGTGTATTTCATTATAATATCTCTGCTTTCATTTCGTTCCAAAAATAATCCGGATCAGGTAGTTGGTAGAGGATGTTGTTTTGTATCATATCTATTCTAAGATAAATGATTAGGTTGTTGAAATCTTTATGAAGCCTTTAATAGAAGCTAAGTTTTTTAAACTTTTTGCGCTATGCTTGGGCTTCATGAATTTGCAATTATGGAGGGGGGTGGGTGGGGTGTAACGGAAAGTTAATTTCACCTCCTAAATCTCCAAAGCATTATGTTGGAGTGGGATGATGTTGGAACAACAATTTAAGCATGTTCATCACATATTTGGATCTGTAAGGTACTAGATGTAATGGTTAAGAACATGTGTTTCCTCATAAGAGGTCACAAGTTCAAATCCAGAGGGGGGTAGGGTATGTATAGCTCTGTAGACTTTACCACTCAAATTGTTGGGCGGAGGGGGTCCCTTGTCCCACAAACAAGGGGGTCTCATACACCAATTTGGTGTCTGGCTTGGTCGTGACCATAAAAACAGATTATTATTATTATTATTATTATATAATATGCAGGAACAAGAATATTCAACATATATCAACGAAGCAACAAAATATTGAGAAGAGCAATACCAAAAATAATACCTTTATTCAAAGAAAGCAATGTTCACTTGCCTCTTCGAGGGGGCAACCTCCAACAAAGTGCTCTGTTACAATAATTCTCAGGATAAGCTTTCTCATGCCTCCCACTCTTATTTATACTAATTCTATCTTCTAAAGAACATTCTATAGGAAGATCTTTCTATAAGAGAAAACTTCTATTATGTATTCTTACATTGACCTGTTCAAATTTATTAAATAGGCCTTTTTAACTAACATCGACATTTATTACATTGAAAATATATTATTCTATCTACATGAGGGGTTAGAGAGGTTAGGTCCGTGTTATCGCACAATTTGTAGCTTGCACAAAGCCCAACCCAATCCAAGGAAGTGTGACAACTATGGGAGTACCTTCCCACTGTCACCTTATATAGACACTTCCCTCACTTTAGTAATGATTAAATTACCACAAAGGGGGAATCTCGGTGACCCTAGGGGGATTGAGATGGAAAATGAGATAATGATGAGTGAGTCCCCTATAGGTCAAGCTTATAGGTGAGAAAAAGGCTCGAGAAAGAGTCTTGTGGAGAGAGAATGGTTACCAAGTGTTGGTACCTACAAAACAATGTTAACCCTGCTCAGAACAAGACAAATGATGATAAACCAAGCCTTAAATCAATGGGGAATCAACAAGATAAACTCATTGTCCCAGAACTGCAACATATATCACATTTACAACATAAAATAATAAGTTATAACAACTGCACAATTAACCATAAAAAACATCGAATAACTATTAGATGATCAAACCCTAAAGAAGTAGATAATATTCCAATACTTAAACTCAAGTTTTGATGGAAAAATAGGGTTGCAAAAAGATGTTATCAGCAATATATTAGGGAAGCCTTGTGTCTGTAGCAAAATTTTGCTATAGTAGCAAGTTCTAGGCACTTAAATTTACAAGGAATGTACCCAAATGAAATCCCTTGACAAGGAGAAACATTAGCACTAATTACTTGCAATTTTCAGCGGTAGAAAGAGTAGTAAAAGATGATGAAAGAGTGATTTGATGCAACCCTAATGGTTGCAACTTTAATTTATTATAGAAATAAGAATTACTAGGCTAAAGAAGACGCTGTTAGGGCACAAGGATTCTTATAACACGTGAAATCAATTCCAACATAGACATATGCAATATCTCAACAATTCACGCATACCAATGCAATGATTTTATTTCTCCAATGCAAATTAGACTAGTGCCTTGTAAATTGGGCTATGGGGTCATAATGTTCTATTGGGTGAACGGATTCCTCAAGTAGGGGATGTTCCCGAGGAGAAATCTTTCTAAGTCATGTAGTGAATGTGAGGTGGATGGGGTTAGACTTCTAGGTATGGGGTTTCATGACATACAAGGGCTTATATTGTCTCATATATGGGTGCCTTTGTTGAGGTATAGCCATATCCTTTTCTCTCTTTTTGTTTTTAAAGCATATTATTCCAAGCCCTTTATTATTTATTTTGCACATGTTCCCATGTTGAAGACAATAAGGGGCACTAAAAAGGAAATGCATATCCCACATACGCTCTACCTTGGTTTACATGCTTTTCCAAGTTGAAGTCAACAAGGGGAACTAAAAATGAAATGTATAGCCCACAAACACTCTACCTTGGAAGGCATGCTGAACAATTAGTTATTTATCATATGGGTCCCTCATTTTCTTTTGAATAGATGTTTCAATGGTCTTCTGATCCCAGGGTGATATTTTATTGCATGATGTTCTTGTTAGGGCACCTCCGATCCTAATGGCCCCTTCTTCCCATGAAATGAGGTACATGCCCTTCTTGGGTCAATAATCCCAAAAACCTAAAATATGGGGACATGAAAGGGAAGAAGTGATTGAAGGTGGCAAGTATGAGCGGGAATGGTACGATGACCCTTCTAGGAGACCCCCCAGTAGCACCCTTTTTCCCAAGGGTGGCCACTTACTAGGAAACCATGACACTCACCAAGGTGAAATAGGGGAAAAAACATAATTTCCAAGCAAATGTTTTCAAAATCAAGAAAGGATCCTTAGAAACATGTTAAAATGCTCCAAATATTAAAATGGAACTTACCATGGCACCAAACTTGTTACCTCGTGAAGCAAGATTTTTTGTCCTCTATGGGATGAGATGGGTGTGGTGGATGGTGCTTCCATTGACGGATGGTGAAACATGGTATGATAGGGGCCTCTTCCTGCTCATTTTCCTCTTGGTACTCCATGTCTGCAACCTGTGGGCCTCAAGACATCATCTCCTTAGTTATCCCTAGGAATGGGGGATAACATCTGGCTCCTACTTGGGGACATGTGCTCATCATAGAGTTCATGAGAACCTGAACATCTCCTGATAAGACCTATGCCTACCCACATTGAAACAAACAAACTATGGATATTGAGGGTGGATTGCTCACCCTTTGTCCATATGATCAAAAACCCAAAATTTCAATTAATCTTTAAAAGAAATTTTTGCACTTTTTCAAAAATTTATAAGCTAACATGTAATATGATGAAAGAAAATGATGTAAGTCAACTATGCAATAATTCAAGTAGAGCAAAATGAAAAATGAGATATGACATGCAAATATAAGTAAATGCAACTAAACTATTATGAACAAGCAAATGCAAGTGCAAGGGAAAGCAAATGACCTACGTACTTACCTGGGGCATTGGCCTTGAAGAGGTATGGTTCCTTTTGAATAGTAGTGTTTGATGACAGATCCATTTACTGGCAATGGCATCTTCCTCCCTTCACTGGTAGACAAATATAAAACATCAAACCTAGATTTTTCTTCAATATTATATGGTCCCAACCA
Organism: Picea engelmannii; assembly: GCA_009831015.1. Taxonomy (NCBI): domain Eukaryota; kingdom Viridiplantae; phylum Streptophyta; class Pinopsida; order Pinales; family Pinaceae; genus Picea; species Picea engelmannii. The sequence continues at coordinate 17,321 of ML841784.1, read as the reverse complement.
TAGACTATCAAATTTCTGATGCATCCTAGGTTTCTCCCTTCTCTTGTCCCACATTAAGACCAAATCTCCTTTCTTGAAGTCCCTTTGTATTGCTTTGCAGTCAAAATTTCCTTTGATTTTTCTTTGTTTTTTTTCCATTTTATCGAAAGTCATTCATCCAGTCTCATCCAGTTCTACAAGTTGATCGATCCTTCCCTGCAATGATTCTTTTTCAGTGGTGAAATGGGCTAGTTGCAGGGCTTGAATCTGAATATTGATGGTCAATCACTCTTCCATCTCGTAAACTAAATCAAAGAGGGTTTTTCCAGTAGAAGTTTTAACTGTTTTGCGGTCTGCCCAAAGTGCATACTTGATTTTTCCATCCCAACTCTTCTTATTTTCTCCAACTATTTTCTTCACTATATTCATAATGTTTTTATTGTATGAATCAACCAAACCAATCCCTTGAGGGTAGTAGTTTGATGAGTGTGATAGAACAATCCCATACTTGAAACAAAATTCATTCATGGCTATTGAGCTAAAAGCCTTGGCATTATCGGTGATAATCTTAGTAGGAACACCAAACTTGGTGATTATCATTTCTTCAAGGAAATTCATCACCAGTTCTTCTGTTGCCTTTTTCATTGGGATGGCCTCCACCCAACGAGTGAAGTAATCTGTATCCATCATGACCCATTGGTAACCATTACTAGAGTTGTCCTTAAATTCACTGATGAAGTCCAACCTTCACTGTTGAAAAGGTGCCTCAACCACTACTGACTTTAGAGGAAGGGGATACAATCATTGTTTTCTCAAAAAGTACTGTCAATGTAATATAACTTGTGTATATGACAATGTCATTAATTATTAATTAATTCATTAATGTAATAATTATTACTTTTAATGTAAAGTCACATATTTTTGTCTAAAAAGATGTTACTCTACTCATGTACATGTATTTATACACGTTGTTGTACATTTGAATACACAGTGAATAATTAATTTATAAAATATAAAATATATATTTTTATATATCTAGTTTCCAACTTCCAATTGGTACGAAAGTGTTCCTTTTCCTCCCATTCTCCTGCGACTTGCTCTTCCAAACTCCCACACTCCCACAAATTTGTAGTCCCTCGCCCACACTCGTCTGCAGCCCCTCGCCTACTCCCATCCGTGACCCACCCGTTGTCTACCCATTCCTCGTCCACTTCTCCCATCCGCGACCTGCATCGGTGCTTAGCTCGCTGGCCTCCATTCCAACTTCCTCTATTACTCGATTCCGACCTACCCCTCGTACACTCCTCCCACTCCACTTGTCCAACTCTTGTCCAACTCCTCCCACTCTGCTCATCCCATTTGCTACCAACATTGGCCTTCAGCTCGTCGCCCTCCTCTATTCATCCTCCATTCACATACCTTATGTCTTCCTCTCTCATTTCACCCTCATTTTCCCCTATCAAATCCATTCACCACCCTTCTTCCACCCTCCTTTCAACTTCTTCATTCACCCTCCTCTCCCCGTGGATCCCTCCGTCCTCCTCCACGATTTTCGCTTCGTCCAAACCCTAGAACCTTAATTCTCCCTCCACGACTTTCCTTCCAGTTGATACCATACCCTATATTTAATATTAAAATATTAAATATAATAAATATTTAATACATCAACTTCAATGTGAGCAACACGAGGAGAAATCCAGGAGAATCAAAGAAAAAGACATAGGACAACACTTCCCCCATGCTGGAGCTAAGAAAAAACTCTAAAGAGTTTTTTGTAGGCCTTATAAATCAAGTAAGTACTTCGTTCGATGCTAATTTTTGCAAACTAAATGAAGAACTAGCGGAATGCAACAAAAACTACTATGAAATGAGATTATAGCTCGAATCAATCGCAAACGGGAGTAGACGCCCATGTAACTCAACTTTGCAGTGGGGGCCTCACCAATCACATTACTTACCTAACATGGGGACTGACATGTCTAAGGTGAAGATTATTGTTCCAGAATTTGATAGATTGGATATAAGAGAAGCAACAAGATGGTTTAATAAAATAGAACAATACTTTAGGTATTACCAAATTTCTGATGATGAAGAAAAAATTAATGTCGCACCTATACATTAGGACAATGATGAAAGTAGTAGAATCCATACCGATGAAAATCTCCACCAGAAAAGCACATTGAATCCCCGTAATAGAGGCAAGAAACTTATAAGCTACCCATCCAATGGGACATCTCTCGCATTTAAAGATCATTCCCACTCCTGGGACACTTGCTACGATGATTGCCATCAAAATACGGGAATAGACATAAAATGAGCCAACGTCGAGTTTGAAGTAGATAACGATATTAAACTCGTTGCACAAAACTCCACGGGAATGTTGTCGGACCAGTATGATGACATTGGAAGAGAGGGTGAGAGCCCTACCATTTGATGGTTAAGGAAACATGAATGGAATTTTGAAGAAGATAACCATTTTGTGTCAATTGTGAGTTTTAATACAATGTTTTTATTTCTCTAGTACCAACCTTAGGAAGTAGAGAGTTTATCAAAGAATATTGATATAGGTAAATCAGATGATTGATGGCGTGGGGAGAACGTTGATCATTTCAGATTCAATACTCAAATCGAAGACTATCTCACAACATTTACATTTCCAAACAATATTATTGTTGTTCGATGTATACAAGATTATCACCAACACAACCAAGGAGTCAATTATTCCAATCAAATTATATGGAGTTCTAGTTTCACATGACGTCAGATCAATCAACATTTAGAGGATTGTACGTGTAACGTTGATTTCAGATATGAAACGATCGATATTGGCGTGAGCAACTTTGGAGGGGAAAGAGTAATTAGTAGTTCTGTGGAGGAAAAATAGGTACCCAATAATCTTCGTGTAGCATTCAATGAGCTGCCAGTAGTTATGTTTTGCAAAGAAAGTGAAAAAGATGATGGAGTGATGTGCCCAATGTGTCAAGAAACGTTTTCCACTAAAAAACATGCAAAACAGTTGCCATGCAAACACCTCTATGATTCAAAGTGCACTCTCAAATGGTTTCATCATAGAAATTCATGTCTAATGTGCAGATCTAAGCGAAAGGACTTTGTTAGCCCCATTGGAAACCTCACCATCCATTCCGATGAAAAGACAGGATGTGTTAAAGTTAACGATGCCATTGCTACTCCAATTGTTTAGACATCTACATACACTTTCAAAACTACTACGGAATTGATTGCATTCTAGGAGGGTAGACACATAAGTTATGAATATGAACTTTATGGAAACCCTACCACACAGGTTGCTGAGGAAAAAATTAGAACGTGTTTTTGCACAATGTCTTGGGATGTGTATTATGTCCAAATGCTACTTACCTGAATCTTTTGGCATAAAATACCCTGCTCCTTCATGTACAACAACAAGAAAGACGACATTTTAAGGATGTGCAAGCTATTTAGTAGAACACCTAATACTTGGAAACAATTGTGAATATATTTAAAAAAAAAGAAGCTTTGTAATTAATGAAGAAACATCATAGAAAATTCAGAAGATTCATCTTTACCTATGCTTCGAGGATGGAGCTTGTTTTTCAGAGGGATGACTTGTAATCCTTGTGTATATTACAATGCCATTAGTTATTAATTAATGTAATAGTTATTACTTTTAATGTAAAATCACGTCTTTTGTCTAAAAATAAGTGACTCTACTCATGTACGTGTATTTATACATGTTGTTGTACATTTGAATAGGCAACGAATAATAAATTTATAAAATATTAAATATATATTTTTATATATATCCGGTTTCCAGCTTCCAGACAAGGCTAGTAGGATCTAACATATTGATGCATGTTAGAAAAGATAGTAGGCCAATAATATCTTTCCCTCGGGATTTTATGAGGAGTGGTGCAAGTGGAAAAATGACCTACACAATATCTCGAATGGAGCTCAAAAATTAACTTATTTGCTTCGTCTTTGTTTAGACATCTGAGAATCACTCCAACGAGATTTCTCCATCCAAGACCTTCCTGTGTGAGTCAATACTTCATGGATTTTAGTCTCAAAGCCCTTCTTTTGCGATCCACCAGATGTTCAGTGCATGTAAGGTTCTTCAAATAATATACGATATCTTAATACCATTCATCATTCTCGATTTCCCCTATAACAACATTCACCTATTCCTTTTTTCCTACTATAATAGATTCTTGATTTCCTTTAGTTAACATTTTGGCTAATCCTTGTCCTTTTGTTATTTTATAATGTTTTATTTCTAGGTCATACTCTTGGATTTGTGACATCCACTTTCCCCTCGAACCAAGGCAATCATGTTGAGATAAAACATTCTTCATTGTTGGATAACAGACAAAGGATTTAATCTTGGTATACCCCACGTAATTTCTAAAATGCTTGAGAGACTTGAAAAGGGCTTAAGCTTGTTTATCAGTAATTGTATAATTCAATTTTGAGTCCCTGAGTACCTTACTCGTGAAGACAATTGACTTCTCATATCCTTCATCATTTTTTTGTAAAAGGACTCCTAGGATGGTGTCATTCGAGGAAAATAAGAAGATTGTGAAATATTTAGTAAAATCTGGGCTCACCAAAACTGGTGCAACAATTATAGCCTCTTAATACGTTGAAAGGCCTTTCTTCCATTATCACCCCATTCGAAATGGGAGTCCCCTTTCAACAAGCGATTCAACAGTTTAACAATCTCAATGAAATTTGGTATGAATCTCCTTATGAAATTAATTTTACCGAAAAAGGATTGTAAAGATTTCTTATTCTTAGGGAGAGGAATCTTCTCAATAGCTTTGATTCTGGAAGGATCCACCGATATTCCATCCTTGGAGATGATATGTCCTAGTACCTTTCCTTGGTATACCCCAAAAATTGATTTCTTGGGATTGAGAGAGACAAGATACTCTCTACATCTATCAAAGATTGCTCCTAGATGTTGAATGTGTTGGTTTCTCTTCTTGGAAATGGAAGTCATATCATCTTGGTAAATCTCTATAGTTTTTCCTACTAGATCCCTGAAAGCATAGTCTGTGGCGCATTGGAAAGTAGACCCAACATTAGTTAGTCCAAAAGGAATTCGTAAATACTTATAGGTTCCCCATGGGGTAGTGAAAAAAGTCTTAAGTTGATCTTCCTCTTTTACTAAGACTTGGTTGTATCGCGAGAAACCATCAAGCATGGAAATCATCTCTACTCCAGTAACACTTTGCAGAAGATGCTTCATGTTTGGTAAAGGGTAATTATCCTTGAGCGATGCCTGATTCAGGTTCCTAAAGTTAACACACAATCTGATGTCACCAGACTTTTTTTGGACGACTATAGGGTTGGATACCCAAGATGAGTATCTAACGGGTTTGATTATTCTTGCTTCCACCATTTTTTGCAATTCCTTCTGAAATTGAGGTGCAATATTTAGGTTGATCTTCCTTAGTTTCTTTCTAAAGGGCTTTGCATCCTCTTTGAGGGTGTAGTGTCCCCAAGGCCGAGCCCCGTTGTAAACCATGTTTTGAAAGGAATTGTAATTATGTTTTATAGGCTGGTGAGCCAAGTTTTTATAAGCTAGAGGCTTATGTGTTGTTAGGCCAGGGAGCCTGAGTGTTGAAGGCCAGGAGCCTGCTGTTGTATATGCAATCACGCAGAACAATTAATAAAACATAAACACCGCCATGTGTAGACCGACCACGATGAATGAGTGAAGGGGGACTAAGCATCCATAGGGTGGGCAAGGAATTAGGGGCTGGAAGGTGGGAAAAGGGGCTAAGTGTTGAGCCTAGGGGATAAGCCTAGGGGGCTTAAGCCTAGGAATAATATTTTAATATTATCCCCAAAAGACATGTGCATTTTATGTTTATCCTAAGTTTCTGGCAAGGGGAGAACATGCAAGGGAGATGCGTGCTGGTGGAACACATGCAGTTTCATGGGTGACAAGTGTCAACCTTGACGCATGCGAATAAAACGGCTAGGGTGAGCCGTGAGAAGGTTCCTCCCCCATTCTACCCGATTGTCTGAACGCGTACGGAGCCCTGGATAGTACTACCAACCCGACTCCTGTAGAGAACCTTCGTGCATCCCTATGATTCGAAAAGTCTGTGTCTGGCTCTGAGAAAACCGGTGTGTATATTCCCTGAACGAGAAGCCTGCGTGGATTTGGGAAAGAGTCTGTGTTTGTTCTGGAAGTTGGTACACCCCTTCTCTGTTCTAAACTGGGGAGTCTGAATAGACCCCTACGTGGACGACTCGTCACGCATCCTTGAGAATCCAGAATGCGAGTCTATTTCGTGTTGCCAAATTGAGAAAACAGAAGTGTCTCGTCCCTGCTAAGCCTGGTTATACTGTTGCACCTGTCTGGAGCTGCCCTGGGGTGTTCGTGTCTGGATCCCATGGATTGTGGTGGACATGTAGTGTTTGACCCTGTGTGGCTTGTTGACCAGTTTGTACAACACTCTCTCCAGGTGAGAGAGGTGGTTGAAGTTGGAAGAACAAGTTGTTGGACCAGTGAGCGACTCCCTCCAGGTGAGAGAGTGCGTAGAGGAAGGAGAGCACTCTTGGAAGGAACCTTGTAGCTGCCATAGAGCCCGGAGACTTCCGGTCCGGCCTGTTCCTGTAACCCAAGGCAAGGGAGATTAGCAGTTGAAGGACTGTCCAGGTGACAGAGAAGGTGTATACTGTTGGGGTGGAACAGGCATGTGGGGAATGAGGGTCTGTGGGCAGTGAGCGTGGGAGGTTCCTTGGAGAGAATCCCTTCCTTGTGGTTGGGTGTTGTTTTCCCTGTAACCTCAGCCTAGCCTAGATTTCCTTGCCTTGAGGTGGAGCTTAGTCCCATCTCGGGGGTGACCCATTGCTGAGCTGATGAGCAGTGCGGTCTAAGGCTGGGAGGTTCGTGGAAGGCCTGCACTTGGTTGGTGGATTCTACCACTGTTAAAAGATAAGTATCTGATTATGTTTTTATCACATATTGCATGACTCTACTGTTTATGTTATCATGATTTCCGCTGTGTATACGAATTAATATGGAATGCTATGGATTGTTAATTATAGCAGTAAATAATATGTTTTTCTCTGTGCTTAAATGAGTTATGTATAGAGTGGTGTTATAACCTTCTCTTAATAGCGATTAAACCTTGGTAGCAAAAAAAAGGGTGCGCTGCAGTTTGGTATCAGAGCCGAGGTTTCGACACTGAGCCTAGATGGGCCAGTGGAGCGATCTTTGGACCGAGAATGTGAGGGGAAATTGGGTCTGGAAGGCTAATTTCAGACCCTGGTTTGCTCCAAAGTGTCAAGGAGTTACTTGACGATTTTTAAGCTCAGGAGGTATAGCGACGTTATTAAACCGCAACCAGTGTGGTATAAGTCCACAGGGAGAGAGGACTCCACACCAAAAGTGTAGGAGCTTTAGGATCTGTTCGGGAGCGAAGGTGAACCCTCGTGACCGTTAGATCTAGAAAGTGTGCACGAGGTTTAAAGCCCTTTGGAATTGCATAGAAGTGTGGAAATCGCGATACGCAAAATCCTGAAATAGTTAGGAACCGTCTGAGCCGTCAGATCTCAGCTGGAAAACCCGACATCTGTTGGATCTATCAGGAGATATCCGAGGGTTAAAACCCCAGTGAATAGGGGCGAAAGCCCTGAAATAGATCTAGACCGTCCGAATGACAGAGGCCACGTGTCGTGAGATTTCCCATTTTAGGAAATCTGGAATCGCGATATCGGGAGTCCTGGTAACAAGGGATCGAGACTTTCCATGGTGGAAACCCCGGAGCAGTCATGGATCGTCCGATTTGAGAAGGCCACGTGTCGATAGATTACCTGTTTCGGGAAATCGGGGATCAGGGATTCGGGAGTTCCGTTGACAAGAACTCGAACTCTCGCCTTGATAAATCCTGACCCATAATGTCGAGACGTTAGCATGTGGCTAAGTCCCGATGAACGGACGAGATTCCTTCGGGGAATCTCTGGGTCTATAACGACCGTCCGATGTGAGGAAGAGATGCCGACTTTAAGTTGGGGCGCGAATGAGGATTAAGATAAGTAACGAGCAGATCTAGACGACCAGAGTCCACCCGCCCAGATCTACGGCTGAGGTTTCATTCCGGAGCCCCCTTGTTGTACTGCCTTTAGCGGTGGGGGGAAGGGGGGTTCGGAATCGGACGTGCCACTCTCGAATGGTTGAGATTAATTCACCTTGATCAACGGGGCTCAGGTGAGTTCTAGACCCCCCTTGCCATTCTGCCTTTAATGGGGGGGGGGGTCTAGAAGAGTGTGGCGTGTGAAACGGGGCCCCCTCCTGTCCTGTTGACTACCGTGTCGCATTTCCCCCCTGCCACCTGTACTCCACTTAACTGTGCGACGACGCTTGTTCTCATTGGCGGTTCTTCAACCTTGTTGGGATTTGTCCCTATTGGCCGGTCAATAGCCCTGTCGGGGTACGACGGTTGCAAAGTCGAACGATTCGACATCACTGTAGCGCTGAAGCGCAAAATGCAAAGAGGCACTGCGTTTATTTGAATCGTGATCATGACCCGCGATCAAATGGGAGCGGAGAAAACGAGAGTGGTGGAACTGATGACATCGTTAAAAAGCAATGTGGGCCCTCATTAATGTGCCATGTGCCACCGTAGTTGTGGGTAACCACTGTGCCATGTGGGCCCAAAGGGTAAAGTAAGTTAGAATTTCGGAAGTCGGGGGTTGGAAAGGACAGCAAGTCTGAAAGCCTCGTGGACCGAAACCCCAAAACCCGAAGTCCTGAAATCCCGAAGTGCATAAAATGAAAGTTTCGAAAACCCAAAAATTGCAGAGCCGAACGAGAGCTCAAAAAACTTATTTGAATCGAAATGTCTTTTGTTTTTGTTCGTACTGGCTTATAAATGTTGAGGATTGTTCTTGAAGGTTTAATGGCCTGACAAACTTCGAATTTAATTTCACAGTGCGTGTGCAGAGTTCAACGGAGCTCAGGATTCCAGTTAACCAACACCGAGTATGGAATGGGAAAAGGTGATGATTACCTCTGAAACAGGAGACGGACGTGAAGGAAAGGATGTCAATATGGGAGTGGAAGGATCGAACTCCAATGGGCATGGAAAAGAGAAGGATAAGGAAAGACACATAATGAAAATCATTGAAGGATTGCAAAGAGAGGCCAAGGCTCGCCAAGCTGATAATCGAAAGCTCATGAAAGTCAGGGATCGGCAGGGTGAATTAAACCTAAAATTTTTGAAGAGCCTGGAAAGAATAGAGAAGAAACTCGAGAAGGGAAGAGACTCAAGTACGACGGAGAGTACAGAACCCATGGGAGAAGAAGAAGGTCGATGAGTGGTAGCCGACATCCTAGTCGCTCCCAAAGACATTCTGACAGGAAGACACACAGTAGTTCAAGCCCGTCCCCTACCAGAAAACATCGAAAATCTGGAAAGGAGGAATTGAGAGGAGAGATGAACAAGATTAAGCCTCTAACATTCGATGGATAACATAAGAAGGAGGAAGATGCCGAGACCTGGTTGCTTGGCATGAAGAAATACTTTTAATTGCATAATTATTCTGCCCATGCAGAAGGAAGAATTGCAATGTACCAACTGAAAGGAAAAGCATCCATGTGGTGGGATCAGTTGGTGCAGGTGCAACACATCAGAGAGAAAGAGGTCACGTGGAAGGAGTTTAAGAGGTATTTCGAGAAGAAATACCTGACTAAAAGATACTATGACAGAAAGATGAATGAGTTCTTCGAACTCAAGTTGGGCAGTATGACCATTGATGAGTATGAACAAAATTTTCTGGAACTACTGAAGTATGTTCCATTCATCAAAGACGTGGTTGTTAAAATTCAAAGGTATCTGAGTGGACTGCCACCTTCCATGAGTGACAAGATTCAATATGACGATCCTAATACCATGGAAGAGACCATAAGAAAGGAAAAATGCTTGTATGAACAACAAGGAGAAAGGCCTATCCTTCGGAAGGTTTGGAATGATCAGAGGAAGTTTAAGAAGGAACAAAGGCAGAAGGGAAACAAGCCTTCCTTTTTCAGAAATAGTCCTTGGGGACAGTCATCTTTTAGAGAGCCCAGGAAAGTTGAAGGGAGTGAGCAGGTGCCAAGACCGCCACCTATGGAGTGTTGGGGTTGTAAAGGGAATCATAG
>ML841783.1:0-20844 GCA_009831015.1 Picea engelmannii | reverse complement strand
TGATCGTGACCGTTGAAGAGGTGTGCCCTCGATTCAGGACCCCCTCCCCCCTCCGCTTAAAGTTAGAAAGGCGGGGGGCCTCCGGAATCCCATGTGCTTCGTTGATCCGGGCACACGAATCTCTGCCGTCCAAAATTACTGACCGCTTAATCAAAAGTGCACTTGTGCCCCGAGCTTATAGTAAATGGGTTTTTCACCCACTCCTTCACATTCTAACCCCCCTTACCAGAAATATCGCTAACATTTGGCTCCATGGGGGATAGAGTCGTCCCTGTGATGCTCTAAAAACACTTTTGCAAATTCAGTGCCTTGTTGTTGGGCTATGGAGTCATTTATTAAACTGAAAACAAAAACAATATTTACAAAAATAAAAAAGCCGACTGCGGCTCACAAAAAACATTTTTTCAAGAAATGCCCATTTACTGGGCCACTAAAAACTTCTTTGCCTTCCATATCCTACAACCTGTAAGTGTTGTTTGAGAATACTTCAAGGATCTTGAAAGGCCCAAACCAGAGGGCATCAAACTTGTTGTGCTTGCCCCTATCCTACCTGGGTGCATCCCATTTGAGCACTAGATCACCCTGCTCGAATTCTTTCTTTCTGCCCTTCCTGTCAAAATCCTGCTTGATCTTCTGTCGATGATCGTAGGCCCTGTTCATGACATGCTCTCTAATCTGTTGCACTTCCACCATCTGATGAATCCTTCTGACCATATTGTCAGGCTCTCCTTCAAGGTCCTGGAGGAATTTTTCCACAAGTAAGGCGAGATGAGTAGGGAAAACGACCTCTTCTCCGTAAACAAGTTTGAAGGGTGAGATGCCTAGGGACTTCTTCGTTGTCACTCGATCAGCCCATAGAGAAAATTTGAGTTTGGAATCCCAGACCCTTTTATTGTCTTCCAGCAATTTCTTAATGAGCTTGATTAGGCTTTTATTGGAAGATTCTGCCAGTCCATTTCCTTGAGGATAATAAGGAGTAGAGTGACTCAGTGAGATCTCATACTGTTCACAGAATTTAACTAGAGGATCAGACTTGAAGGGGGCGGCGTTGTCAGTGACAATTCTATTGGGGCAGCCAAATCTGGCCATGATATCTTCCAGGAAGTTGATAATCACTTTGTGGGAAGTGCTCCTGGTGGGGACAACTTCTATCCATTTGGTGAAATAGTATGTCGCAGTCAGAATCTATCTATGTTGTCCACTTGAGGGAGGATGAATTTCTCCAATGAAGTCCAATCCCCACTACTGAAAGGGTGTTGAAACTACCACAGGCTTTAATGGCAGAGATTTGAGCTGCTGCTTTCCTGAGAACTTATGGCATTTGATGAAGCTCTGATTTCTCTGCAGACATCAGGGAATAAAGTGGGCCAGTAATACCCAGGTCGGAGGATCTTATGGGTTGTGGTATTCCAGAAATGATGACCCCCACAAAGGCCACTCTGGAAATCAAATGTCACTTGCTGGGCTTCTTGTGGGTCCAGGCATCTTAAAAATACCCCTAAAGGGTCTTTCCAGTACAAGGTTTGGTCGATGAGGCAATATATTACTGCCTTGAGCTTTAAATCTCTCACCTTGCTCTTTTCCATTCCATCGGGAGGCCTCAATTCTTGCAGAAAATACAAGATATCCTTATACCAGGCACATGCTGCTAGTGATAAGGCACTCTGGAAATGCTCGCTGGATGACTCGGCTTGCTCGTTGATGAAGTTAATTCCCAAGGCTTTGCAATTGGATTCGGCCAGCAACTTGGATAAACCCTACCCCTTTATCAATTTGGTGGGCTTAACCTCCAGATCAAATTCCAGGATCTTGGCAATCCATTTACCTCTTCTCCCATCTATGTCAAGTTGTATGAGGATGTCCTTCACAGAGGCAGAAGGAACGTACGCGGTGATCTTTGAGTGCAAGACATAGACTCTGAAATCTTTAAGAGATTTCACTAGGGCATAAGCCTGCTTCTCCATGATCTCGTACTAGAGTTCTGCATCTCTCAATGCCTTGCTAAAGAAGGCAATAGGTTGCTCTCGCCCTTGCTCATTTCTCTGCAACAATACTGCTGCTACTGTATCACAAGAAGCAAAAGAAAAAATTAGTAAATCTTTAGAATAATTAGCACTGATTAGCACAGGTGCTTCAGTCAACGCTCTCTTTATCTAGACAAAAGATTCCCTGCGTTCAACGGTCCATTTCACTTCATTTCCCTTCCTGAGCATGGCTGTGATGTGTCTTACCATCTCAGCAAAATTTGAGACGAATCTCCTCAGAAAATTAATCTTCCCCAAAAAGGCTTGAACCTCCTTTTTAGATCTGGGAAGTGACAGGGTCTGAATTGCTTCTACACTACTAGGATCAATCCTCACTCTCTCTGCTGATACTATATGGCCCAATAGCTTTCCCTCCTTCATAGTGAACAAATATTTTTTGGGGTTTAAAGATAGGCCAAACCTCTGACACTTCAGGAAAACCTTCTTCAAGTGGCAGCAGTGCTCCTTGTCTGTCCTGGAGAAGACTGTGATGTCATCTAGATAAATTACCACAAACTGGTCCTTCTCTCCGATGAATGCTATGTCCATGGCTCGCTGAAATGTTTCTCCTGCATTCATCAATCCAAAAGGCATTTTGGCATACATGAATGTGCCCCAAGGAGTGGTGAAGGATGTTTTTTCTCTGTCCTCAGGCATGACTGATATTTGATTGTAACCAGAGAAGCCATCAATCATGGATATTCTAGATGCACCAGTTACCCTCTGCAATATGTGTTCCATGTTGGGCAGGGGATAATTGTCTTTCCTTGAGCTCCTGTTTAGGTTCCTGAAGTCAACACAGAGTCTGATTTCCCCATTTTTCTTTCTTACAGGGACCAAATTGGCCACCCATACGGAATATCTTAAGGGGACAATGATGTGGGCCTCTAGCAATTTCTTCACTTCTTTCTCCATGACAGGCAGCAACATGGGATTTATCGGTCTAATCTTCTGCTTGAATGGCTTAGCCTCTTTCTTCAGTGGGATCTTGTGTTCAATGACTGATGTGTCATATGTCTTGAGGTCTTTGTAGGTTCATGCAAACACATCAACAAACTCTCTCAGCAACTCAGTATATTCGACCCTCTGTTCCTTGGTCAAACTTCTTGACAACTTGACAAATTTAGGCTCCTCTGGTGTGCCAATGTTGCACTCAGCTGTGTTAGCATCTTTATCTGAAACCCCTCTCTTTACTGCCACATCATTCCCATCGAACAATCTCTCTAATGGGACTAGTCCCCTCGGGATGTGATTGCTAGGTAGCTGAATAATGTCATGCTTCGCTATTTTACTCAGCAACTCACCCCCATCCAACCTTTCCTTAGAGATGGAATCTTAGTCGATATGCATCTCTGAAAACTCTTCGATAGTCTCCAAGAACTTCTTGATCTCAAGATCATCCTCAAACACCTTCCAATGCTTGACATTGTCAGGTATGGAGGGCCTGTATTTTACTTCTACATCATACCTAAGCTTGGGCAGCAGGGGTACTTTGAAATTGCTTGCTGATGTAGCCAAGGAATATGCCACTGTGTTCCCCTCTCTTGGGATGAAGGAAATGTTAAACACTGAGAAGAAACTGTCAATAATGTCCCATACATCATTCCTATAAATTCTGAGTCGAGGATGCTTGGCCTGATAAGCGCTTTTGATCTGCTGGACTACCAATTCGGCATCTCCGAACACTGCTACCTCTTGAATTCCCATTTCCCTTGCGGCTCTTAATCCTAGGATAAGAGCTTCATACTCTGCCACATTGTTAGTGGTTTCGAATTCCAGCTTATAGTACAGGGATATGGTTTCCTGAGAAGGGGACACAAAAAACACCCCAGCACTAGCGCCTTCTCAGGAGCAGGCTCCATCAAAAAACATTTTCCAGATTGGGGTAGTGGAGGGAGGAAATTCATGGAAAATAGTAGGTTGCTTTCTGAGTTTGAGAGGAGGCTTAGGGGCATGGGTGAGCTCTATTAAACTGGATCCTAAATCAATGTCCAAGGAAAATATAGGATGATTGGTAGGGTTGACTTCATCACTGATTATGTAGGCCAGTTGGGCTTCCCTGTATAGTCTTCTATGCTCTCCTCTGAACACTGGGATAGTAGCATACATGAGGTCCATATGCAAGGTTCCCCCCAGTCTTTTTATCCAAGATCTCGACAATAGCATACCGAACTTGGGGGGGGCATCAGCTACTACGATATCCATGACCACACTTTTCATGGGCAGTTGAAACAAGGTCACAACTAGGTCTTTAATAACTCCAAGACACTGAACTCTCCTGGAGTCAAAAGAATAGAGGTCGTGATAGGCTCAGGTGACTTCTAGTCCTAGCTCTTCCATGACAGTTTTGGGCATGAGGTTGTGAGAAGCCCCTGAGTCCATCAAGCAGTTGTGCAACACTTTATCATGTATGTTCAGGGACGTGTAGAAGCGGGGGGATGAGTCATCTCTATCTTCTACCATGGGGCCTAGGACAACTGCTGGCCTTTCATATTGGAGGTTTATGGAGTCTGCGGGAGGGGATGAGGCTTCAGACTACAAATGCTCAGAGAAGCACTTTTTGAATTCTTCATGTTTGATTAGCTCAGTGAGGGGCACAGGGATTCTAATCTTTTGAATCTCATGCTCGAGATTAAAAGAAGATGTAAGCTTTGGGATTTCTCTTATTTCAGGAACATGATTTTGGACAATGGGAGAGAGGGGTTGAGCCTTCTTACCTCTGTGACTGTCTGCTACTTCATTAGCAGGTTTCTCTGTTCTAGTGGACTGCTCAGGAAACTCAGGTGTTGTTGTCTTTTTGTCGGACCTCGGGTTATACCTGCCATGGCTGCCGCTAGCCTTGTCTCCCTTGCTCAATTCATTTAGCTGACTATCCATGAGAGACTCCTCGTAAGATGCTTGAGTGAGATGAGGAAAAGGAGGAGTGTCTTCTAAGCAGTGGATTTCAGGTTAAAGCTCATCTATTTCTCCTTCTTCCTTTTCGGCCACAAAATTGTTTTGAAAAGGAGCCTGGATCTTCTGGTCTTCTCTATCTCTTCCCCTCTCTTTGTGCATAGTCGGGGGAGAAATTTTGTTTCGCCTCCTGAAACCCCCTTTGATTTCGGTGCTCTAAGGACCTTTGTACATCTGCTTCCTTTCCACCTTCAGCCTCTCCATCTCCTCAGATAGAAACTTCATCATCTGGGTCAGTTCATCCACTTGAGTGTGGGGTAATGATGGGCCAGAGGTTGAGGCTTCAGAATTTCCCTTTCTTCTGTCTGTGTCGGCCTTGTTCCTCAGTCTGTCAGCTACTAATATGTTGGATTCCACTTCTATGGCCACATATTGCATTTGAGCTAAGGAGGTGGCTCTTCTTTCTCTCAATAAAAGGCATAAATCAGGGTCAAATGCACCAGCATAGGAAATTTGGGCAGAGGCTTCTGAGGGCTTTATCTCTACAGGAATCTTATTATACATCTTATTGAATCTTTTGGAGAAGTTAGAGACAGACTCTCCTTCTATTTTCTTCAGAGACCCAAACTCTGTCATGTAATACATGAAATCCTTCCTATCTCCCCACTGCCTCAGGAAAACACTATCCAGGGCTTCAATTCCAGCAATAGATCCAGGGGGCAATCCTCTAAACCATTTCCTCACTTCACCATCCAGGCTCTGGACAAAGACTCTCATCCAGACATCTTCATTTTCAATGTTTAGGTTGTCTGCATAACTGTAGAAAGCAGCCAAGTGCTCTTCTACAGTTATGTCCCCTTCTCTAGTGAACTTAGGCATGTATTTCAAGTAGTCTCCAGCAGGGAGAGGATTCATGGGATGGGGTAGGATTAAGGGGGCATATCTGGCAGTGACTATGGCGTCCATTCTATTCAGAGGGGGATTAGAACCAGCCATAGGAATATTAGTTAGAGGAGAGCTTGGAGGAGAAGGAGTGTGTCAGGAGATGTCGGAAAAGAGATTCCTGAAGGAGACAATGGGGAAAACAGAGAGAGAGCTAAGGGACCTGAATGTGCAGATGCTTCTCTCCGTGCAGTAGTAGCAATAAAAGGAGGGGTGGTGAAACCTTCTGAGGCCTGAGGTCTATGCTAAGGCACAACTTCCAGGAAGGGGGGAGTGAAAAGGATCTCTCTTTCTGATGCCCGACCAGGAGGAGAAAACTCAGCAGGAACACTCCTGAAATTAAGAAAACGGGAAACCTCAGAAAGAGGACGACTAGGAAGCTGAGAATAAGAAAATGGAGTTTTTATGGAAGGAGGTGGGGAAATACTTGATTCACTGGCGAAGCTTTCTCCTTGAGGGGGCTTCCCTTTTCTGATAATCACCTCTAGATTTTCTTCAGGTATAGCCAGAGGCAGCTGTGGATGGGACCACGTGTGTCTACCACTGGAAGCCACAACTAACCCAATGGGTTCGCCGCAGCGGATTCGTAACAATGGAGTCGTCAGGTGCGCAGTAGAAATCTTGATAATTATGATATTTGATGCACCTTCAGAATCGGTTAATCGTTGTCGTTCAATCCCAGGGAAATAATTCAACTTCGTCCCTGGCAACGGCACCAGAAATGTTAGCATCAGAAGTCACTCCTAGATTGCTTGCAGGAGTAGAGCCCGACACCCATTAGTTTAATGTCACGATTTAAGTATAAAAGGATGATCAAATGGAGGTAAAGACTCGAGGAGACATCACTCTAACTCAGGGACTGGGTCTGGTATGTAAAGAACAAAGGAGGTCTTGATCTAACTTCAGCCAGTGAGTTGATTAAAAGATGAGCAGGTGGAAGACTTGGTAAGAAAGGTGAACAAACAACTTTAGGCAACCGGCTTCCAGCGGTTTGCAGAGGAAAAACTCTGAATGCAAGATCCTCTTGGTTCAGGGTCTCAATAAACTGAAAGGGGACTTGACTGGATCCTCCAATTCCAAGTCATTCAGCACTGGGAAAATCACAAGAAATGATTAGAAACAACGTAACTGCTACAGTGATCCAACCTACATCATCCTATAACAGCTACAACTCGACTGGATCATCCAATTCCGAGTTGTTCTAACACAGTGTAAACAGAGATGTAAAAGAAACTGTCATTCATAAGGCAAGAAGTCTCAAAATTCCATGCATAACCAGAGTAACAGTGCTTCATTAAATCTTTACAACCGGGAGCTCTACTCAACCATCGATAGATACAAAAATGGCGGAAACACCTACATATACTCAAAACAAAAACAACAACAAAATCGAGACGCCGCATTAAACACATTGCATCTGCATGGCTTCTGACAATCTGCAACTGCCTTCTCTGAATGATCGTGCAACTTATGGCATATGCAAACAAATTCCTGACAGTTCCGTGGGTGAACCGACGTGCCTTTAATTCGTTGCCAGGCTTTCCCATTATGGCAGAGGTGATGTCTAACCACCAACAACTACTTCAATAACTGCTTCATTGGGATTGAGGATGGCCCGGCCAACTCGATACTTCTGCGATGTGGAAGACCCTTTGCGCTGCCACCTGTATCAGCTGAGCGGCCTAATGAATAGGCATGGAGGCCAGTGCGAAGGATGGGGCGCATAACGGGAGTGGTGGCACCAAAACTTATGAGGGTGTGATAAGAAGTGACGAGGTGTGAGAGGGGCGACAGGGGAAGACACATGGCAGGCTGTGAGTGGATGATGAGATGGGAAGGGACCACACGGACCAGAAGAGGGGAGATGGACAGATGTTGGAGGATGAGGAAGGGGCTAAAGGGAGCGAACCTCATCGCACGGTTAGGTGGAGAACAGATGGCGTGGTAACACGACAAGAAAGGGGGCCCCACGATGATTTAAACGTAGAAAGACAGATGGCGTCTGGATTTCCTATGCGTCGTTGATCCGGGCGCTCTAATCACAGTCGTCGGAAAGATGCGTCCCCGATTCCGGACCCCCCCTCCCCGCCTCCTCTTAAAGGTAGAAAGGCGGGGGGGTCCGGAATCACCCTACGCACCATTGATCCGGGCGCTTCGATCGTGACCGTTGAAGAGGTGCGCCCTCGATTCCGGACCCCCCCCCCCGCCCCCTCTGCTTAAAGTTAGAAAGGCGGGGGGGCTCCGGAATCCCATGTGCGTCGTTGATCCAGGCGCGCGAATATCTGTCGTCCAAAATTGTTGACCGCTTAATCACAAGTGCACTTATGCCCCGAGCTTATAGTAAATGGGTTTTTCACCCACTCCTTTTCATTCTAACGCCCCTTACCAGAAATATCGCTAACAGTAACGATCTGCTCCTCAAACCTCTACTACAACAATTTGGATGCATGTACCTAAGTAGCCATGCAACTTCATATTGCACAGGTCCTTGTGGGACGAGGCTAGACAACAAGCGGGGCCTTGTGAGACCCTCTATACTCAACCCACAAATATTTCCCCTATCACGGTTTCCTCGAAACCTTCCTAGTACCTGCAAAATATGAGTGCGGCCTCCTCCAAAAATTTCCACAAATCTCCTACGCAAGTCGATATACCTCCAAACTGAAAGAACCCAAAACTGAATCTCCAATGAAGACCCTATATGGATCCTCCTCCGTGTCTAGCTAGGGTGGCTATTACACCACCAAAACCAATCCAAAAGTGGAAGGGTTTTTCCAAAACCCTAATGAAAACCTTGTCTCACAAGATCAATCCAAAAAGAGTAATCCAAATACATGATGCAAAGTGAAGTGCTACCCCTCCTTTTATCCTTCTTCCTTGTCTTCTAGAAATTTCCCCTTTTTGACTAAATCAAATATGACTTATAGAACTTTCCCCCTTTTGACTAAATCAAATATGACCCTTATCCCCCTTTTACTTTCACTTTAATATTAAAACTCACTTTTAATACTGTTTAAGTAACTTATTAATCTAAATTTACTTGATTTCCTTAATGTCACTTTAAATACATAATATATCCTAACTAAGAGACATTATATAACCCTTTTTGAATCCCTTTTTCTTCATCGACGAGCCACGGAAGTCATTTCCATTATCGAACAAGGGAATCCAAAATGGGGACATGACAAATCCTCCCTTCCCAAGGATTACTTATCCTCAAGCAATGTCATCACACTCTTAGGAACAACAAGATGAACCCAACTAAAAATGGTGATGATCATTGGGTCCCAAACCATTCTGAAATATGTGAAGCACCTATCGCCCACAATATTGTCATGCAATGTGATAACACTAGGGGTCCTCTGAAAGCCATATATCAGTATAGCAACCAGATACTGTGAAGACTCAGCAAACTCTTCATATAATGTCCCACCTAGTAAAATGATCCACTTCACCATATGAATAGTCTCCTAAAAGAAACAACTCACTCTCCCATTTGTACTAGCTTCCAAACTATCAACCCATAAAATCTCACAGTCCCTTCCTATCACCAGAAAGGACTCGTCATGTTTTCGCTACGCCACTTTGATCATAGATATATGATCCTCATGCCTAGACTGCATCCTCCATTGTTGCAACCCCAAGCTATAATTCCTCAAAGAATCTTCCCCACTATCGAGGATTATATCCTTCCAATGGATCTCAGTGGAGTCACCCAAACCAACTCTAAAACCAGACATCGAGGAGAAGTCTATGCGGACACAAACTAATAGGGAAACCATGACACCTAGTCTCCAAGTATCAAAATGAAAATCCCTAATACTCCAGCACCTTCAACCTACTACAATCATTCAAGCATCAACTGGACAATATCCTAACACATCGTCCACAAGGTCTCTCCGTGACAACATAAGAATCCCATAGGTGGTAAAGTCACTAGGATCATAAACTAGCATGTATGATGTGAAGCACCCTCTACTCATAGCACTGGTTTGTAAGGTGATAATACAAGAACCCACCTAACTTCTCTTGATAATCCAATAAATCATAACCTTCCTAAACTCAGTCAACTCCTCAGAAGACCACTCCAAGAAACCACTCCTAAGCCTCCCAAAAGTAAACTCTAGAAAGTCAAAATCGATACTCTCGTCTCTAATAATAGTTGAACTGTCAAACAATGTAATCCTCGGGTCCCAAATTAATCCCACAAAGGAACCACCATGTTGACGTTTTTCCACTCTAATCATCACCATCAGACCAATGTGCCCATTCAGTGTCCTCCTCTCCTAAAACCCCAAGTTGAACTCCCTAAAGGGACTAAAACCATTATCATGAATCCTCCCCTCGGAAGGTGCATCAATGAAGTATAAGTCTACAAATCAATGACCTTCCTCAATTTTGTCCTCCCATATAGAGTAATTCTTAACCTCCCATCTACCAAAATCCAAAAAATAAAGAAGACCAATCACTTTCACAGCTCTATCGATCATCATCATCTAAATCAATCTATCACTCATATGAATTCTCGGATCCCAACACCAAATTGGAATTCCACCACTCTCAATACCTTTTAGTTGTTGCAGTGCCATCAGAATAAAAATGAGCCAAGTTCTTGGTATGCCAACATTTGGTGGAAACCAAGTACTAGGAATCAACTATGTTCCTGCAATTATGTTCGGCTCTTTCCAAACTGTACTAGGAAATCTGCTATCATAGTACTCAAGTAATACCTCTAGTATAAACACCTCCTTCAAAAGTATCCTTGTCACTTGCGATACCTCATACTTATAGGAGTACCTAAAATTCCCTATCAAAGGTGAACCACACATAGCCCTCATAATCTTCTCCCTAAGTGTGGACTCAGGGACTACATGTGTGTGACCTCCATAGTGGATAATTCCATCCACCGCCTTTTCAACTGAATTCTCTTTGAATTCATCCAACACAATCTAGATCTCCTCATATGCTCTAACCACATAGCCCAAATGAAAGAACTCTAACCTGACTATAATCCTTCCTACCTCACCCAGTTGACTCAGGTGAACCCTCCATGTCTTGTTGAATATATCGATGGCATCATAAGATAATGCTAGATTCCACTGCCACTTCCTACAATACTGGAAAGTGTTAGGTCTGTTGGTCAATCCCCATGGTGTGACCAAGAACTCAAGGTAACATATGAGATAAATCATGTAGGTAACCTTCTCTTTGTCCCGTATTTGGTGATATCCCATTCGAATATCAATATCTAAGGAATATACCTCTCCATGATGCTCGTTTATCCACTCATCTATCCTGGGTGAACCAAACTCAATGATATGTCTGAAGTCCCTGTCTGGAGGTCTCCCCAGGTGAATCATTCAAAAAAACCCTTGTATACCACCGTAAACAATTGTATATTGTTGTATACCACTACACACCCATGTATCATCATGTACCACCATGTATCCTATATATTTCATTGTATCACTCACTCCACTAATATCAATTGAACCTATATCCCAGAGTGATGTATCCACATCCATCCTATACTGAATCCTCCAATCAAGTGGTGCATATAATTCCTTTTTGGTCGGTCCACAAGGAATTTACTCAACTACCTCCTCTATAGCTAATACTTGAGCCCAAAGAAATGACTCATGATCCCTACAATGAAAAACAGGTGCACGGTCAAAACCCTTTGTGTCAAACTTCTCCTCAAATACCTACAACTTTGAATGCTCCTTGTGTGGGATCGTCACAACTGGATCCTCACTCATATCATGAGTGTCACGCATGCCCTCGTGTGTCACTATTGTTGTCAACGATGAAGAGCCTGCCAAACTAAGCTAGTAACAAAGCTCCTCAATCTCCATTTCCTTCTCTTCAATGAACTTAAGAGAAATACTCATATCCATAAACAACTACAAGTAATTGAATTTAATCTTCTCTAGTGCTTCATTGATGATGTGTAATTGAGCACTAGTGATCCCATCTGCAACTCCTTTTTGTCTCTTCTCCATCTGAAATTTCCACATAAGATATTCAATAAAATTATGAGCACCATCTGCCCTTGTCAACAACTGCACAATTTTCTCCTCCATGACAAAATTGTCGGTTCTCCAAATCACGCAATGTTATTTCATCAACATGGCGTGGGTTGTCACACAAGGGATCAATTGACTCATTATATGATGTCATTCAATGTGGACTACCCTCCTTATACAAGTCTTTTGATCTTCTCTCGTCCACCAAATCATCCCCATCATTGTTATCCTCCACGCATAGCTCCCAACCTTTGTCATACTCGGGTACAATCATACCTACATCATCATACATGTCATAAACATGATGAGGTGTTGAATCCATGTCATAATTAGGTGCTAGCACACTTGAACCTTTCTCATCATAATAATCATACACAAGGATAGATGTTGAATCCTCAACATTAGCTGATTGAAACATTGTCCCATAATCATCATAAGATGTCGCATCCTCACCATACTTAGGTGGTACCGCACCTGCAACATCATCACTACTAAGTATGCATTTGAGTCCTCATCATTGGGTGATCGAAAAGTTTCATCATGTGTGTTGTCAAGTTGTCCATCATATGTTCTAGTGCCATGGGTCTCGTGAGATATCTCTAATGGTGTACTAGATTTTGTTGTCTCACTATTTCACACATCCTCAACATGATTAAATACATGTACCTCCAACAAGTCCCTCTATGCTTCATGCTTGTCTTCCTTCACTTTCTACCTTGTGCTTTTCAAAGAAGCCTTGGTCTGAACTCTAGGCCAATTCTCTCTCTTGATGGTGAAATAATCCTCTAATGACATAACAACATGGATCTCCTCACTGAACATCTGATACTCTTCGTAGTAATTCATGCACTCTGCATATAGCTCCCAAAACTCAGGATACTTTAACAATGGTGCTAGTTTCTTCTGATATTCTTCTATGGATTCCTAATTTGTCTTCACATTTTCTTATCCATTGTATGCATACGCTCACTAGCTAGCAAAATCACTATCTATGATACCATTGTAATATCCCTAGGCGAGGAAATTAGATATATTTTTCCAATTATGTTATCTTGGCATGTACTTTCATCAAACATATTATATTATATGTGTATATTTACTATAATCTGATTAACAACTTTCTTCAAACAATTTGCGTACATCTTGTTAATGGATTTTCTTCGAACATATTACATTCAACCCAAATACACAAGGAATAGAAGAAGCAATATGTGGTATTTTATTATGAATGGAGATCTGAACACAATAATAGCAAGTCTCTATTGGATGCTATGGTAGCTACAATACATCAAAGAAACACTACAAAACTCAAACCAAAACCTGGAAGACACCACAGTCACCTCAAGAGATGATGTGTCCTCCTATTAACTATCTAACCCTCATAGGTGCAGTATCAATCTGCTCTTCAAACCTCTACTGCAACAATCTAGTTGTCCACACCTAAGTATCTCTACAACTTCAAATTGCAAAGGTCCTCACAAGACGAGGATGGAAAACAAGCAGGGCCTCGCGGGACCCCCTATACTCAACTTGTGGGGATGTCCCATGTCACGGTCTCCCCGAAACCCTCCTAGTACCTGCAAAATTTGAGTACGAGCTCCTTCGAAAATTTCCTCAAATCTCCTACACAAATCGATATACCTCCAAACTGAAAGAACCAAAACTAAAGCTCCAATAAAGACTCTGTATGAAGCCTCCTCCTTCTCTAGCTAGGGTGGATATTGCACCACTGAAACCAAAAAAAATGTGGAAGGGTTTTGTCAAAACCCTAATGAAAACCTTGGCTCACAAGAGCACTCCAAAGAGAGTAATCCAAATACATGATGCAAAGTGAAGTCCTACCCCTCCTTTTATGCTTCTTCCCTGTCTTCTAGAACTTTCCCTTCTTTGACTAAATCAAATATGACTTCTAGAACTTTCCCCCTTTTGACTAAATCAAATATGACCCTTATCCCCCTTTTACTTTCACTTTAAGATTAAAAGTCACTTTTAATAATGGAATAACTTATTAATCTAAAGTTACTTTATTTCCTTAATGTCACTTTAAATACATAACCTCTCCTAACTAAGTGACATTAAATAACCCCTTTTGATTCCCTTTTTCTTCACCGACGAGCCACAAAAGTCATTTCCACTACCGAATAGGGGAATCCAAAAATGGGGACATGATAGGGACTAAGTCCTATAAAATCTACATAGAGACTTTGGTTTATTTGATTTATTGAGTTTTATTAATATTTTCTATAATTTTAAATATTAATTTAATTTAATATTATTTTAACCTTAACAAATTATTTATTTTCTTCACTAACCAAATCTAAAACTTGCATTTCCTTATGAGGAGATCCATAAAGTTGGTGGTACATAAAAATATCATAAAGTAATTTAAATCAAATCATGTATATTAAAATTCATTACTATTAATGATTTGGTTTTCATTTTTAATAATTTAAATTTAATTAATTATATTTTTAAATAATAACTTCTTTTAAATATAGCTTTTATAAATTTATTTATGAACAATTATTATAACGTTATCATTAAAATAAATGAAAAAATAACATTTCATAAGATTAATTATTCAAATTGTTTTTTTCATTCATTAACCAAATCCAATATTTGCATACATTTTAATATAAAATCAACAAAATGCAATTCTTATTTAATACAAAATCAACAAAATGCAATTCTTAGCATATTTTCTTAATAAAAGATTCATAAAGTTGGTAACGAGGTTAAAAATTGTAAAACCATTTCATCCAAAGTATATAGATCAAAATTTATTATTATATATTCATTATATTTAATAATTTAAACTTAATTAAATAAATTTAATATATTAAAATAGTTGAATAATATAAATTAATAAAATCTTTAAAAAAATAAAATATGATAATTGTGATTTTAGTAAACAGTTGTATTATATCTTTGTCTTGTAATCTTTGAATAATAAAAATTAATAAAAGAACATCATCATTATTATTAATGAAAAATTATATCATAACATTATTATTACAATATATGAAAAAGACATAATTATTCAAATCACAATAATTTCACTCATCATATTTGTGTATTTTTATTTGTAAATATGTTTAATCAATATATTGTATCTTGCTAGACAATAAACAATTCATATTTAAGAAGAGGTAAACTTTATATGGCATTAATGGTTATAAGTTTTTGCAATCGTAATCCAAATTAAATGATTTCATAAAACTAAAGCTAAACATTATATGACAACTCTAAATTTAAATGAGTGATACATCTCAAATTTAATTTAAAAATAGAGAAATCATTAGTGTACTCATAATACATTTTATAAATCAAACAACAACAACATGAACATGATATGGAAAAAACATAATATACATTAACAATATACATATCAATTTAAATGTCAAATATACATCTCATCAAAATCAATAAACATGTCATATACATATCTCAAGTCAAATATACAACAATCAATATACATGTCAAGTACCACTACTAGGTAGGTCCACCACTAGAGCCAGAGGCATAAATGCCTATGCTACCAGAGGTAGAGGGTATATCAATACCCATGTTACATAACAATGGTGAAAGTAGAGTCTGATGTATCTCTCCACCAAGATCATGTGCAGGAGGAGGAAGAGGAGAAGGATCGATGGATGGTGTAGCTAGTGACACGTGGAGGAGGATGAGGAGGAGGATCAATGGATGGTGAAGCTGGTAACACATGTGGAGGAGGAAGAAGAGGAAAATCAATGGATGGTGAAACTAGTGACACATGTGGAGGAGGAGGACTACGTGGTGAAGGGGATGCCAGTCTGTCTGGTGGAGGACCAGATGCTGGAGAATTATGAGGTGGAGGATTAGGAGCATCATCCTCAGAATATGATCTAGATGAAGTGGAATGATAAAAATCCTTCAACCTCTGGATGAGGTTGAGAACATCGATAACATGATGGATGAGTGACTTCATTTCACGAGGAAGGATCAACCATATTGTAGATAGATCTCGTACGCACAATATCTCTCCAACATGTATAGGTTCCACTCCTTTCCTGGAAATCATAACACATGTGCAATCTTCCACCTCAGTTTGGACTCTTTGATCCATCCTATGTGGCATGTGAGGTCCATGTGCTAGATGTTATTCATCTACCTCATCCATCTCCTCATCATGTTGGGGGGGATGATCCCCAAAATGAGTGCCAATATCTACATAGAAATATAGAATAATGATCAAAAAATTGAAACTAAATGTTACAATAAATTACATGTGCATTAAATAAGACAAAACAAATATGAAACTATATTTATCAAAACATAATGACAGTATTATTTCTATCAACTGGTGGCTTGTATATAGTAAATAGGATGTTCAAACATCCTCTCCAATTCATTCCCGTGTACGGGTACTGCACAAGATCGAGGACAAGATTGTCCTCTCTAGTCGAAAAATCACATATATCTCTATATATTGGAGTACACCACCACTCCTCCTGGCCCCTCTTGGAAAAAAAATTCATCCGCATGCACATATGTGCATCAATCATAGGCCTAGGAGGGAAGCGGGGTATTGTTTTGCGAGTGACATTAAACCTATCAAAAAATAATGTAAACAGATTTGATGCAAGCATGAAGAATAACTAACATCAAAACTAGAGCGACGCCGATCTAAGTCGAAACAAATTTGGAATAAAAAATATTCAACCACCTAATATGTGAAGTACCTGAGTAGATATATAAATATAATCACCACAAATATTGAATACACAATATATCCACAAATAAATATAGAAGAAACCACACTTTTATTATAAGAAAACCCTTGAGGTAGGGAAACACCATACAATGGATCCTAGTATGGAAGGGATCCTCTCATGTTTACTTTCATCTTCGAGGGGGCTTCCTCTTATTGAGCTACCGCTCCAAATACAAAACTTCTCTTCATATCTCATTACATTGCTTGAACCCTTTTATATAGTGCTACCAAAAACCTAAGATTATTCTAGAGGAGGAACCTTATATAAGTAGAACCTTCTAGTAAGTCCTCTTACATTTATTATATCTAACTACCATAGTGGGATTTATTTAATAATATAGTGGATATAGTCCACCTTACATTGAATGGCCTCCACTATTATCACTATGGGCCCTCTCGGCCCCCCACTACCTCTCTAGATACCTAACATTCCATCTCCTTTATGAAACCATTTTCCTCAACGCTTGTTATGAGGGTGTACAACCATATACCAGGGTCCCATGGATAAGTATGGACCATAGTGCTGAAGTAGACTAGAGAATCAGGGTCCCATGTAGAAATGAAATCCACCATGTTGAAGTAGTCCAACCACCATTGTAAATCAGGGTCCCATGTCCGAGTGCTCATGTGAAATCCATGCATAAGGTATCAGAACCCAATAACCAACTGAAAATGATGCTCCAAACACTGACACCTGTCATGTGGATCTAAATAAGAAGATTCATCCACACAGTGGGAAAGGGTCATAGCTAAATATGGAAGGAATAATACCACTATAGAATATGTAGGATGGACACTAGTAATCATAATTGGCTCACGATTTGTCACATTTCTCTACAAAAGGTGGCGTAGAGTCATCAAATAAAATATGAAAGTGGTTATCATCCAAAAAATGAGAACTATCCATATACCAAGCACCACAATCGGCCTCAAAATCATACCAAGCATATACTTCTTGATTATATTCATCCTTGATGTCTACTATAATATATCCCTCTTTTAGGAGAGCCAATGACCATTGAATATTGTGATAATTGTCTGTGTGGTCATGTAGACTAGAATTGATGCCTTGTAGGTGGTCATGCATATCGACTTTGAGGGATTCAACCTTTCGTAGAATTTCCATGAGTTGAGAGTGCATATCCATTGGAAACACGACATATAATGTACAAAAATAAAAATATTAAAATAATGTATCCAATGGAATTTATATGGTAGCAATCTAAACACCTTGTGCAAAGTTATGAACTTTGCAATCTTGTTGTCGTCACAAAAACTCTCAAAAATAACTGATTTTAAATCAGCAATATCTTCACTTCCGGAGCTCCGATTTGGGTGATTTTATTTTTGAGATCAACTATTTTTTAAAGAGGAACTTAGATATGTAATTGTTTTTAGAAAATACGACCTCTAGGTGCTATAGAAATAAAACAAATCATGCCGCCATCCACAGATAAAACCCTGAAAATTTACAGATTTTAAAATGTCAATATCTTGACTTCCCAGACTTTGTTTCAAATGATTTTTTTTTAAATTGGTTTTTTTTTCTGAGAGGAACTCAAATTTCCAACCCGTTTCTGCAAATTTTGCACAAAAATATACAAAAATTTCCAAAATTTCGCGTCCCTCTTTTTCTTCTCTAAAAAACTCTGCAAAAAAAAAAAAAAAAAAAATTACCCACACTTCTTGCCAAGGAAAGTTATATGATATCAATTTTTAAGTAGCTAAGTATATCTACAAATATAATCACCACAAATAATGAATACACAATATATCCACAGAGCAATATAGAAGAAACCACATTTTTATTATAAGAAAACCCTTGAGGTAGGGAAACACCATACAATGGATCCTATTATGGAAGGGATACTCTTTTGTTCACTTGCCTCTTCGAGGGGGGTTCCTCCTATTGAGATGCTGCTCCAAATAAAAACCTTCTCTTTATATCCCATTACATTGCTTGAACCCATTTATATAGTGCTACCAACAACCTAAGATCATTCTATAGGAGGAACCTTCTAGAAGTAGAACCTTTTAGTAAGTCCTCTTACATTTATTATATCTAACTATCATAGTGGGCCTTATTTAATAATATAGTGGATCTAGTCCACCTTACATTGAGTGACATCCACTATTATCACTATGGGCCCTCTGGGCCCCCCACTACCTCTCTAGATACCTAACATAATCAGTTGGGGCCTTTGAACTAAAATATATACATAATCTATCAATGAGAAACTGATTTGCTACCCATCAAAGGTAAAGTGTGTCAGTGTCATGAAAATAAGGGATAGGAACTTAACCTCCTCTGCACCAAATGCATCTATCATCGTAGAAACCTGGAAGTCTATAGCGTGCACAATATCTTCACTGAAATATCTCTACACATATGCTATATATCTCTCTCCTGCAATGTCGGGTGGTATATTAGGGAACTAGGGCCAAACCTCCCCATCCTATTCAACCCAGTGATCAAATAAATATACCCCTTTGTGGACTGAAAGAACAGATTGAGACCGACCCTTAATGCTTGTTAACCATGATCTGAGGGATGGAACAACTATTGTAAGAAACAAGAGTTCCCCCTGATGGATGTAGCCTACTCATAAAACTTGAGAAGGCCAACTTTCCTAAAAAATAAACGAGTATGTGGTGCAATAGGGTGAGGGATTCTCTCCCTCTCCCTTTCTCTAGCCTCCCACTCACATACAAAGTTGCATGTGTCAACTTGTGGTTGTTGCTTCTACTTATACATTCGTCCTCTTCATCTTTGATTAACATGAAATTATTTTTAGGCACACACACGTATATATAACAAATTTAAATTATAAAACACACACATATATAATCATTTTGTATTTATCAAAAACTAAAATGAATTTTGGTTTGAAAAAAAAATGTGGTAAAGTCACTGGTGCACCTTTAAGAAATCATATGCATCATTGATAATATGCTTTATCATAAAATAAGCATCTTACTAGTGATGTATGTTATTTGACATATCAATGCTACATTTGTCATTAAACACACCAATATGCACCGATAAATTTGATGATCCATGTTCACAATTTTCATTGTGATCCATGTTTGCAATTTTCACAATGCTCCATGTTGTATGGCACATCAATGCTACATTAGTAACTAAATGCACGAGTATGATAGTTATGATATGTGTGGTGCAATGCAGTGCATCGATCCATGTCATTTCATATAATGCACTGGCTTGCGATGCCTTGCATAACATGATACACATTGTTAAGTTACATCGGTAAGTTTGGTGCTTCGTATTTCTTGGAGCACCGATATGTATTTCTAGCGATGCTACGTTAGTCACTAAATGCATTAGTACAATAAGTTTTACATGCGTGGTGATATGCAGTGTACCAGTGCGTTTATTCCATATAACACATTGGTTTGTGGTGCCTCGTCTAGCGGTGCACGGTATTTTATGATGCATCAAGAACGAGGCATTCAATTAGGTAAGGGGCACCAATGCATTCAATTTGTTAGAAAACACCATGTGAAAACAATGTTTCTTCTCAAATTGAGACATTGATAATGAAACATTGTGGTGTGTGGTGCTTAGTGTTTTGTGGTGTGTTTGATCATATGTTATTCACTGCCAATGGTGCTTCATGTTAATTCACATGATGCACCATTTGTGGTGCTTCTTGTAAATTCACAGGACACTCTGCGTCCGGGGCGAGTCAAACACATGAATCGCACTACATAGAGGTTTTTTTTTAAATTGATAAAAATGTGAAATTTAAGGACAATTTTAAATTTTAATCCAATGAAAATTAAAATAAGGAGGTAACAAACAATTTACCTAGTCTCTTCTCACCCGAGGAGGCATGGTTGGCTCGTAGAGGAAAAATGAAATTTTCAACTTTTTTCCAAAATTGGAAAATTTTCGGAATCTACAGTGGCACTAAGGAAACAACTTTGTAGAGAACTACAAATAGGATGGTCGTAGAAGGAGCATGAGAGGTTGGAAGAACAAAATGAAATGTAATAATGAAATTTGGTTTGGTAATTTTTTATTTTTATTTTACCCTATTGCGGTGCACCTGACAGTAAGATGCATCGATGCGTTCTATAGTATTGAAACGTACCATTACATTTTTTTTGTAAATTTACTCTATCGTGGTGCATCATATAGTTGGACGCATTGGTGCATTCATGTATGTGCACCACGCCACTTGGA
>ML841782.1:0-15486 GCA_009831015.1 Picea engelmannii | reverse complement strand
ATTTGATCCCCCGTCCATGTGCCCATATTTTCTACAATGTTTTTTAGTTGTTGTTATTAAAACTCTTTCAGGACGTCTAGTACAACAATTTTTGCAAGGTCAATAACATTTACCATCACCCTTTTCACCCTCTTTAATTATTTTCCTAGCTCTAATGTTTTTTGACATTCTTCCCCACATACATATATTGAAAAAAATACATGTTTTTTGTTCGCTGAGAAGACCCACAAACCCTTTTTGAAATGTCGTTATTTTAGAAAACTTGTCGCAACATCCGTAAAATGCAACATATTTATATATTTTATAACGTCACAATTTCGATGATCATTGAGAAAATCAAAGTTGATTTGGTCAAAATACTAGGTGACCGTTGGAGGGGGAAAACCTAGTTTCCACAATGTCACAATTGCGACAACTATCTTCACAAACGTGGTAAGAGAGATGACTGTGGAAAACGTGGCAAGAGCGACGACAATGTGGCAAGAGAGACGACAACGTGGAAAGAGAGACGTCAATGTGGCAATAGCGACGTTATCAAGCAATATGGAATTTTGTTTTTTAAATTTCCTCTATTTTTCGATAATATGACCAATTTTGTCCATAACGCTGCAAATAAAATGTCAAATTTTTTACAATATGCACTAGTGGTCATTGTGGTGGCGATGCGAGTCTCTAGCTGTGAAAAATGATATTGTTGGTCATGTGGTCTCTTGGGACTCCATATCTACAGGTTGAGGGCCTCGAGACATAATCTCCTTAGTTATCCACAAAATGGGGATAAGATTTGTCTCCTACTTGGGGACATGTGCTCGCTGTAGAGTGCATGAGAAACAAAAAATATCCTAGTAGACCTGTTCCTACAAGGAAACATCAAACTTTCAAGTGCAGGATGGCCTACTCATCCTCATTCTCATATGGTCAGAGTCAAAACCAACTAAGATAGAAAAAGAAAAAATTGACAATTTGTTTTACTATATATACATATATGATGATGAAAGCAATAATGCAAGTAGAGAAAAAATTGAAAATGCAATGCAAATAAACTAATATGAGCAAACAAAATGCAAGATGAAAGAAATTAAGATGACTTACCTACTTACTTGGGGTCCTGAGACCCTGAAGATCAAGTCTCGAAGGTGTAAGGTGAAATCATACAACCAGTACAACCACCCGATCATCAGGCAAAGACATTTCCCTATGTGCTTAATCATGTGAAACAACAAAGATAATTACAACACATAGTAATCATGAGCATAAATAAACATATAATCAATTATGAAATAAAACTCATGGAGATGGGTTGGAGGGAGGAAATCCTGCAGAAAAGAGAAACCACAATCTCGATCGTCCTGAAACTCCCATCTGCAAGCACAACCACAAGCCTGATCTATCCATCTCTGGAGTGGACTAGAATATGTAGATGATGGATCATATTCATCCTCATCAACACAATGATTTCTCCCTAAAGACTGAGAAGATGTGAGATAACTCAAGAAGACCCCATGATTCACCTGGGGGGAAGAAATGAGGTATGGGACGAGCTCGGGTCTAGAAGAAGAAAAAAATTGGCTCTTCGTTTATGAATGCTTGTGAGAATCCCCAAGATGAGAAAAATTCTTCTTCATAGAGTGAACCTCTGATTTCCTAGGATGTCTATGTCTTGGTACTCTTCCAAAATCAAGGTCGAAGATGTTTCAAAATTCTCATAGAAAAAATATGCATCCCTAAAAGGATATGCATCACCCTAAAGATGTTGTGACAAGTCATTCTCAAATGGATCGAGAAAATATGTGATCATGTCACCATCACCATCCCAAACATTCGAGTCATATATGCACTGAGACTAATCCTTTGTTTGAGGGTTGCCCTCAATGTCGTAAGAGGGATCTCCATCAAAGGTGAAAAGGATAATTTCACATCCACATTTTCCAATCTGTATTAAAGTGTCAATATGTTGATCAGTTGTATTCGAGGGATATTCTATTGCTCCTTCACTTCAAGGATCATGGAATAGGAATTCATCAAGATCCTTAAAAGGGTCATAACTCATAGTGTTCTCTTCTTGATGTGTAGGAGGAATAGTGGCTTGGATGTCTTCATCTAGGTCATTAAGTGAAAGCACTTCATCTTCATTAAATTCCTCCTCAGAACCTTAAGCGTGATAATCTTCATTCGGATCTTGGAATATTTCTTCATAAGAATGTTCTTCGAGCATATCTTTTACTTGATTCACTAGCTCTTCAACAACTTCATTAGCATTTTTTTCCCTTTCCATCTGTAAAATTTCCTTACATGAGGGATGGTGGGGTCTTGGTTGTTTCCAAGGTGCCATAGTCCCATAGAATAGAAGAACACCTCAAAGGAGTTTACGGGGGAGAGAAAGGCTTATCAAAGGATGAAAGGGTAGAGCATGGGAAAGGTAACTAATGGAAAGGTGGGTTCAGGAAATGGTGGAGTCGACAGACAAACTTTGAAGAAGGTTTGTCAAAGGAAAATGGGTAAGTTCTTGGAATGGAGTTGCCAAAAAATCTCGGGTGAAGGCTTTGGGAAAGAGACTTTCCAAAAGTGTCATTTTAGGGCACAGGGAGGATTCAAAATCCTCCCTGGAAACAACACAAGAATGTTATGTCACAAGTTGTAGGTTGGGAAAATCTCGACCCAACCACAAAAGCATGTGCTACAACTATGGGACACTACACCCAATGTCACCTCGATGTAGGTCCCGCACCTCGAGGGTGACTAAGGTCACTTCTGGGAGGCAATTCTGAAGACCCTAGGGGAATGAAAAGGATGAAGGGAGGTGTAAGGAGAAGTTCCCCAGAAGGTCAAGTGATGGAAGAATAGATTGGTTCAAAATGGTAAGTAAAAAGAGGTAGATGGATACTGAGTAAAGAGATAGTTTTCGATGCAACTGTACCTACCCAAGACACAAGAAAAAACACTTTTCCAACCATGTATAGTAATGGATCAGAAATTTAATCTTGTTGTCCCTAAAATACAACAACATACAATTTAGTAAATCAACAATAGATTACATCCAAATTGATGCAGGAGCATCACCTTCAAAGACGACAACGCACACATGGAGGCAAACAAAAGACATCTCAACAATGAAAAAATTTCAAATCGAACATTAAATTAGAATTTAAATGGGTTGTTGAGATATTTTTGTAACAACATTTTTAAATGTAACTTGTTTGTAAATTATCTAAGGAATATAAGAAACTACAGATATGGAGTGTCGACTCTATCTAGTAGTAATTAGCAGTTATTATAATAGGACAGAGTAGGTGTTAGTTTTAAAAGTTTGAAATGATAGGTTTCAGAATAGGACGAGAGAGATCATGGAGCCGGTCCTTTGATAGTTTTTCAGTATTGTATTGGAATAGATAAGGATGAAATAGACAGAGTATAATAGAATAGAGTAGAAGAGATACTGTGTAATTTCAATTTTCATGAGTAATAGAACAGACAGAATTGTCCCGAACTTGGACTGTGTTCATTTGACGTATGAATCAACGAATGTTGTATTCTGTATATTGTTTTTATTTCATTCTCAATCATGTATGAGAGTTCGAGAAGGTGACTATATAGGTCTGTAATGAAACTGGATAAGTCCCAATTGTTTTTCTTCTGAACCTTATATGCAAGGTGTGCATACCAAATGCAAGATGTGCATTGACCGAGTCTCGGAACGAATCGAAGAGGGGTTCAGAAAAAAAAAAAAAAAATGAAACTTGAGAATCCAGGTGCAAGGAGTGCACAAAGTCTAGAAGAGGCCTAGTTTTGAAGAACCAGGAAGGGAAAACGTCAGGTGGGAGAGGAGAGTTCTTTCAAAGAGCCCTTCGATTTTGAGTTATCGAAGTTCTGAAGAACGCAAGGTGTGCTTGAGAGGTAGAATCTTCAAAAGGACAAAGCTCTGGAGGGATAACACTTACAGAGTGTTCATTAAACCAAAGTGGACCTACAGAGGAAGGGACAAAGGTTCGAAACCTGTGGAGGCTGAAAATATTCAAAGACTAGAAGAAGCGAAGGTTCCAAAGGAAAAACGATCGATATTGGATGAACACAGAGATGAGGACAGACAACCCTCAG
The DNA here is from genome assembly GCA_009831015.1 of Picea engelmannii. NCBI lineage: Eukaryota > Viridiplantae > Streptophyta > Pinopsida > Pinales > Pinaceae > Picea > Picea engelmannii. The sequence continues at coordinate 11,391 of ML841782.1, read as the reverse complement.
ATCTGCAGAAGTAGCGCAACCTTTACACTTTGTGACCAAAGGAGGATTTTGGCATTTCGTCATTTAGAAGAACAGAGGTGGGAAATCCTTTGAACTCATGATACACGAATTCTCGACGGGAACTCAGACTGTCAGATATCGAGGAGAACACATGTCAGCTGGTGGAAAAATCAAAGGAGGGGTGTGTGACAGACAGACAACATTTTGCTGACTCACAACTTGGAGTGGTCAAAGGGTAGGGTTGCACAAACTAACGATATGCGAAATCGTGAGGTAATCATGCTCGTTGATCCAGGAGTGATCTGGACCGTCGATCATCCAGAAGGAAATTTTGACATTTCGGGGGTTAGGGGTTTGAAGGCGATAGCCTTCACAAAGTGCTGAGTTGCGAAGTCCCGATTCAACAGACAGAGGAACGTGGGTCATTGATCAAGGGACAATGAGAACCATCGATATAGCATGGAATAGTTTCAATGTTTTGGCATTCAGGAGACTGAAGTTGCATGACCTCTTGGTCTCGTGAGTCATGAAATCACGACATACGAAACCCTGATGTGATCAGAGGATTGGCCGTAGCTTACAGGACAGGGTCACATGGAGAAAACCTAAGGGATGAGCTAACACAAGCTAAGCCCCATCATGATCTAGGTAATCAGGAGTTTGAAGGACAAGGAGTCGACTCCTTCCCATCGCCAATACGTGAAATGTGACGAGCACCTTTTGGGTTCAGTCGGTGATCACAAGCGGTGGTCATGTGGAGAAAGGACACGAGGGGAGCTAGCCCAGTGCTTAGCCTTCGTCGAGAATCAGATATTGAGAGTTGGAGAGTCAAGGGTGGCTCACACGTTGAGACCCTGATACGTGAAGTTTCAAAATACTGTTTGTGCAGGCATGCAGTCACAGCCTGTGGTTGCGTGGGGTGGAACTCGCGCTTGGTGTTTGTTTGAATTGGGCGAGTTTCATAAAGGGACCTGTGAATACTTTTTTCTTAGGGCTCCAGCAGGGACCAAAGAGTTGTTTCATCTCGAGGGGATTGAACGATCCAAAGACCAGGAGGTCACAGAAACCTGAAGGGGAGGGGAGCTGCATCAGGTGGTATCAGAGCTAGATTAAGTTTGTTTGCAGACAACAGACAAAAAAATAAAAGAGGAAAGTTGGTATCATTTGTGGTATCAAATAAGTTTCATTTTTGTTTGTAGGTGACACAATGGAATCATGCCACCAAGAAGGCACAAAGAAAATGCAGAGATGGAAAAAGAAATGAGGCGATTTCGAATGAGATTGGATGCCATGGAGACAACACAAAGAAGAGCACTAGACGCTTGTGATATCAGTGAAGCTGAGAGTGAAGAAGCAGAGGGCGAAGAAAATGTGATAAAGGATGCTGCACAAGATTGCTTGATAAAATCTGTTTCAAAGATAGGAGCCTGAGCAAAAATAGAGGTACCTATGTATGATAGAAATTTAGAAGTTTAAGAAATGTTAGATTGGGTACATGCTATGGACAAATACTTAGACTACAAAGACATTGAAGAATATAGTATGGTGAAGCATGCAGTGACAAGACTGAAAGGTCATGCAGCGTTATGGTGGGATGAATTGCAAGCCGAACGCAGAAGTAACAGTAAGAAGAAAATTAAAAATTGGGATAGGATGGTAGCCAATCTGAAAGCCAAATTTATCCCAAAGGATTACCAGATCAATCTTTATAAAATATTGCAGAACCTGAAACAGAGGGGTTTATCAGTGAAGGAGTACATTGAATAATTTTACCGATTGAACATCAGGGTTGGATTGAAGGAGAATGAATATGAGAAGATATCCAGATATATCAATGGGCCGAGATATGGGATGCAAGAGGAGATAAGCATGATGTCTATCAGTATAGTCGAGGATGCCTATCAAGAAGCCTTGAAATATGAAGAATAATTGACAAGGAGGCAAAGCTAATGAAGTAGAGGCGAAAATTCAAGAAAAGACAAGGGAACCAACAGAGAGAAGTTCTAGAAGTAGAAGCTTGAAGCTGACAAACAACATAGTCACCATGACAAGGGTGAAGTTCTAAGAAAGGAAAACATGTAGGAATAAGTTTTTTCCAAGAGGTAGAGAAAGAGGAAGAGCCAGAGGAGGCGTAATTAAATGCTACACATGTGGAAAGGAAGGACAGAAATATTGGGAATGTCCCAACAGAAAAAGAGAAGGTGGAGAAGCACATATCGCTGAAGTAGAGAAGAATGTGGAAGCAAAAGATACAGAAGGATGAAGGAACCTCATGATGAGGAAAGTTCTTCTTAAACCTGAAAAGGAACCAGAGGAACCAGTTCAACGAACAAGCCCATTCAGAACTACTTGCAAGTCGAAGGATAGAGTTTGCAAAGTAATCATATACAGTGGGAGCACTAACAATCTGGTATCCATAGAGATGGTGGAAAAGCTGGAACTGAAGACAAATGCACATCCAAATCCATAGAAGGTATCTTGGTTGTAGAAAGGACATCAAGTCATGGTAAGTCAACAATGCCAAGTTGAATTTAAAATAGGAGGTTACAAAGATGAAATATTGTGTGATGTAATTCCTATGGATGTTTGTCATATTTTATTGGGGAGGCCATGGCAATATGACCAAAAGGTTATTCATGATGGAAGAAAGAATACCTATACCCTAGAAAAGAATGGTAGAAGACATATGTTGTTACCCATAGAAGACAAAGAGCAAGAGAGAGAAGATAGTTCAAGCATACTTCTCATGAGTGGGAAGGAACTCTTAAAATAAGTCAAGAAGGAGAAAGAAATACAGTTTGTTGTAGTGAGGAATACTAGAGTTATCCTTACAAATACTTCTATAGAATATTTTCCTATAGAAATCCAGGAACTGTTAGAAATATTTGTTGATATAGTCGTGGATGAGCTACCACACTCATTGATACCCATTAGGAACATAAGCCATCACATTGACCTTATTCCAGGAGCTAGTTTACCGAACAAATAAGCTTATAGGTTGACACCTAGAGAGAATGAGGAGGTCAAAAAGCAGGTCCAAGAGTTGTTGGATAAAGGGTTAGTTAGGGAAAGCCTAAGCCCATGTGCAGTACCGACTGTATTAAGTCCAAAAAAGGATGGAGGATGGAGAATGTGTACATATTCCAAAGCCATCAACAAGATAACCATTAGGTATAGATTTCCTTTACTGAGGATGGATGATTTGATGGATTGTTCGAGTGGAGAAAGCTATTTTTCCAAGGTAGACTTGAAGAATGGATATCATCAAATAAGAATGAGAGAGGGAGATGAGAGGAAAACAAAATTCAAGACAAATGAAGGATTATTTGAATGGATGGTCATGTCATTTGGGCTGACAAATGCACTGAGAACATTTATGAGACTGATGAATGAAGTGTTGAAAGACTTCATAGGAATATTTTTCATAGTATATATGGATGACATACTAATCTTCATCAAGACAAAGGAAGAACACTTAAGACATTTGTCATCATTGATGGAAAGGTTGCAGCAAGAGAAATTGTTCATAAATTCGAAGAAGAGTTCTTTTATGAAGAAGGAGCTCATATATTTGAGTTTCGTAATCTCTTCAAATGAATTGAACATGGACCCAGAAAAGGTGAGAGCAAGCAGAGAATGGCCATCACTGAGCAACACATTTGAGGTAAGAAGCTTTCATGGGTTAGCAAGCTTTTATAGGAAATTTATCAAAAATTTCAGTGGCATATGTGCACCCATGTTGGTCACTGTGAAGAAGAAACACAGGTCCTTTAGTTGGATAGAGCAAGCTGAAAAAAGTTTAAAACTGCTGAAAGAGAAGATCAAAGAGAAGTCAATTATGGTCTTACCAGATTTTGGAAAAACATTTCAGGTGAGATGTGACGCAAGTGGATTAGCTATTGGAGCAGTCTTGAGCCAGGACAATAAGCCAGTTGCTTGTTTAAGTGAGAAATTGAATGATGCCAAGAAAAATGATTCCATGTATGACAAGGAATTTTATGCGGTGATTCAAGCTTTGAAAAAATGGAGACACTATCTAATTCCTAAAGAATTTGTCTTGTACAATGATAATCATGCTTTGCATTTTATTTCTAGGCAAGAAAAGTTGAATCAGAAACATGCAAAATGGGTAGAATTTATGCATAATTTTACTTTTTTTATTAAACACATTGTTGTAATTGCTAACAAAGTCGCAGATGCTTTGAGCAGGAGGAATTTTATTGTACAAGAATTCTGAGTGGAGACCTTGGGGTTCGAGCACCTCAAGGATATGTATAAAGAAGATGCAGATTTCAAAGAAGCTTTCAAGGCATGCAATAATCCTTTATTGGGAGATAGAATCCCATGGAATGAATATTTGATTCAGGATGTATTATTTTTCAAGGGGAGCCAATTATGCATTCCGAAAAGCTCAATGAGAGACAACCTATTGAAAGAGAAACACAGTGGAGGTTTAGCTAGACACTTTGGTCACGACAAAACATTTGCACAACTGAATAATTTGTATTATTGGCTGAGCATGAGAGAAAAAGTGAAGAAGTTCATGAACAAATACATAATTTTTCAGTATGCAAAAGGAAGACAACAAAACATTAATTTTTATCAACCAATACCAATTCCAGAGAGGCCGTGGGATGCAATCAGTATGGATTTTGTTTTGGGATTTCCTAGAACTCAAAAAGGGAGCAATTCCATATTTTTTGTGGTGGATAGATTCTTGAAAATGGAACATTTCATACCATTCCAGAAGACAAGCGATGCCACACACATTGCCAACTTATTTTTCAGAGAAGTAGTAAGACTACATGGATTGCCAAGGAGCATAGTTTCAGACAGAGACACCAAATTTGTAGGACTCTATGGAAGAGGATGGGGACGAACTTGTCCTTTAGTTTAACATATCACCCTCAGACATATGGACATACTGAAGTATTAAACAAGAGTCTTGGGAACTTGTTGAGAAGTTTAGTCACTGAGCAAGGTCAACAATGGGATCAGATTCTAGCACAAGCAGAATTTCCTTTCAACAATTCAGTGAACATGAGCACATGAAAGAGTCCATTCGAAATTGTGTACAGTATACAACCAAGAGGGATTACAGAGTTGAGAAATTTGAATCGAGATGAGTTCATAAGTGTTGGAGTAGAAGATTTTTCAACAAAGATGCAAAAACTCCAGGACAGAGTCATAGAGCAGCTACAGGATAACAGTCAGAAATACAAGAGTAGAATTGATCAAAGGAGAAGAGAAGTTCAATTCGAATTTGGAGACGAAGTTTTAGCTCATTTGAGAAAAGAGAGGTTTCCAAGGGGAATACATAACAAATTGAAGATGCAAAATATGGGACCATGCAGGATTATCAGGAAATTCGCAAGCAATGCTTATGAGATTGAGTTGCCAGACAATGTTGGGATATCCCCTATATTCAATGTTGCAGACTTGTATCCTTACAAGAGAGATGAAGTGGGAGAATCAAATGATCAGATAGAAATTTAGTGGGAAGAGCAATTTCCCACAACAGAAAAACCTCAGATGGAGAAAATTATTAAACAGAGGGATGGAAAGAAAACCAAGTGAAAGACATATCCTAAGTACTTAGTAAAGTGGAAAGATCATCCAATGGAAGATGCAAGTTGGGTCACAAAACCTAATATTTTGAAGCATGGAAAGACAGTGCAGGAGCTCATGGACAGGAGTCCATGAATTTTTTTAACCAGAGGAGTATGATGCAGGAGCATCGCCTTCAAAGACGACAATGCACATGTGGAGGCAAACATAAGACATCTCATAAATGAAAGAATTTCAAATCGAGCATTAACTCAGAATTTAAATGGGTTGTTGAGATATTTTTGTAACAAATTTTTTGAATGTAACTTGTTTGTAAATTCTCTAAGGACTGTAAGAAACTGCAGATATGGAGTGTCGACTCTATCTGGTAGTAATTAGCAGTTATTATAATAGGACATAGTAGGTCTTAGTTTTAAAAGTTTGAAATGATAGGTTTCAGAAGAGGACGAGAGAGCTCATGGAGCTGGTCCTTAGATATTTTTTCAGTATTGTATTGGAATAGATAAGGATGCATGAGATAAGGATGAAATAGCCAGAGTAGAACATAATAGAGTAGAAGAGATACTGTGTAATTTTAATTTTCATGAGTAATAGAATAGATAGAATTGTCCCGAACTTGGACTGTGTTCATTTGACGTATGCATCAACAAATGTTGTATTATGTATATTGTTTTTATTTCATTCTCGTTCATGTATGAGAGTTCGATAAGGTGACTGTATTGGTCTATAACGAAACTGGATAAGTCCCAATTGTTTTTCTTTTGAACCTTGTATGAAAGGTGTGCATCCCAAATGCAAGGTGTGCATTGACTGAGTCTCAGAACGACTCAGAGAGGGGTTCAGAGAGAACAAAGGAAACTTGAGAATCTAGGTGCAAGGAGTGCACAGAGTCTAGAAGTGGCCTAGTGTCGAAGAAATAGGAAGGGAAAACACCAGGCGGGCGAGGATAATTCTTTCAAAGAGCCTTTCGATTCTGAGTTATCGAAGTTCCGAAGAATGCAAGGCGTGCATGAGAGGTCGAATCTTCAAAAGGACAAAGCTCAAGAGGGATAACACTTGTAGAGTGTTCATTAAACCAAAGTGGACTTGCAGAGGAAGGGACAAAGGTTCGAAACCTGTGGAGGCTAAAAATATTCAAAGACTAGAAGCAACGAAGGTTTGAGAGGAAGAATGGTAGATATTGGAGGAACGCAGAGACGAGGACAAAAAACCGTCATATCTACAGAAGTAGCGCGAACCTTAACGCTTCGTGCCCAAAGGAGGATTTCAACATTTCATCATTCGGGTGAATAGAGGTGGGAACTCTTTCGAACTCGTGATATGCGAAATCCGAACGAGAATTTAGATCATCAGATATTAAGGAGAACATGTGTCAGCTGGTGGAAAAATCAAAGGAGGGATGCATGGAAGTCAGACAACATTTTGCTGACTTGCCACTTGGTGTGGTCAAAGGGTAGGGATGCACAAACTCACGATATGCGAAATTGTGACGTAATCGTGGTCATTGATCCAGTAGTGATCTGAACTGTCAATTGTCCAGAAGGAGGTTTCGACATTTCGGGAGTCGGGGATTCGAAGGGGAGAACCTTCACAAAGTGATGAGTCGTGAAGTCCCGAATCAATAGACGAAGGAACGTGGACCATTGATAAAGGGAAAGTGAGGACCGTCGATCTAGTGTGGAAGAGTTTCAGCGTTTCGGCTTTCAGGAGACTACAGGTGCAAGACCTCTTGGTCTCGTGAGTCGTGAAATCCCGACATATGAAACCCCGATGCGCTCAGAGGATTGGCCCTAGGTTACATGATAGGGTCACATGGAGAAAACCTAAGGGAGGATCTAACATGAGTTGATCCCCATCATGATTTCGGTAATAAGGAGTTTGAAGGACAAGGAGTTGATGTTGGGTATGTGTTATATTCTTTGCATGTGTGTGTGTGGGCACGTCGGATATGACAACTGCGTCTGAAAATCCCTCGTACTAGTGCACTGTTTGTTCCATGTGCGTCGGGCGCTTTCCTAGGGGGGTCCCAGGGGGGGGCAGGTATGCCCCCCCTGGTTAATCGCAACGCCCTAAAATTTTTTTGGGCGGTTTTTGCTATTTTTTAGTGGTTTACTAAAAATAATCTCGGTTTTAGGGATTAGGGTTTTGGTATCTACAAAATACCTAAAAACATTGTATATATTGTATAGTGAATGGTGAAATTCGATATAATGAATATAAGAAAGGTTTTCTCGGTTGAGGGTTTCCGATATATATCTCTGTGTACTATGTGAATGAGCCATGCATTAAATTCTGTTTTTCTTAAGAATCTATATTCATTACTTTACTTCACAGGTTTAAAACTTACATGTGGTATCAGAGCTCATTTTTGGCTTTAGAGGGATGCCTTTGTTGTTGAGGGTTTGGCTCGGTCTTGATAGATCAAGTTTATCTTGGGTTTGTGATAAACTTGGGTTTAGTGGGAGATTTTGCAATGGTGATTTGAGTGCAGAAAGAGGAATGGTGAGTTCTTCTAGAATCGAGATAGAGAAGTTCAACGGTAAAATATTTGAGCTATGGAAGCTGAAGATGGAGGACCTCCTTGTAGATAAAGAGCAATGGATCGTTGTGGATCCTGGTACACAACTTACTGGTACACAACCCACTGGTACGCAACCTACTGGCACATAGACGACTGGTACAGAACCTACTAGTGCACAAACTACTACTGCACCACCTACTGGTATGTCGAAGGAAGATTGAGAGAAGTTGGATAGAAGAGAAAGGAGTACTATTCGACTCTGCCTAGCATATTTGGTGTTGTTAAATGTTTCAGGAGAATCTACGGCCAAGGAACTATTGGATACGTTGGGGAATTTGTATCAATCGAAGTCCCTGGTAAACAAGTTGTTTCTTTGAAAGAAGCTGTATCATCTTAGGATGGAAGATGGAGATTCTGTGATAGAACATCTAAATGCCTTTAATACTCTGGTAAGTCAACTTGTCTCTATTAATATTATGATTGCAGAAGAAGATAAGTGTATTACTTTGTTATGTTCTTTTCCAGACTCTTGGGAAGGGTTAATTTGCTACTAAAAGATGGAAGGATTAGAACACTTCCTAGGGTTCTTCACATTCCAGAACTATCCAGGAGCCTAATATCTGTAAGCAAGATAAATGATGCAGGAGTGGATACTATGTTCGGAAAGAAAACTTGCAAGATGGTACGAGGAGCAATGGTGTTGATGAGGGGAGTTCAGTGTGGAACTCTGTACAATTTTTTGGGAAGCACTTATACTAATGGGTGTAATAGTTCTATTTTCCTTGAACAAAGAAATAAAGAATACAAGACCAATATTATCCCTGGAAAGAAGACCATGCTGTGGCATCAAAGACTAGGACATATTGGAGAAAAGGGCCTTCGAACACTACACAATAAAGTTATGGTTAAAGGTATGTCTAATTTCACTCTAGATTTTGATTTTTGTGAACATTTCATATATGGTAAACAAAATCAAGTAAGATTCCCATCTGGTGCTACAAGAACAAAGGGGATCTTAGAGTTGAAACACAGTGATGTGTTTGGACCTGTTCTTGTTCCATCCCTAGGTAAATTTGTGTATTATGTTTCATTCATAGATGATTTTTCAAGGAACACATGGATTTATTTTCTTAGAAAGGAATCTGAGGTATTTGAATAGTTTAAAGAGTTTAAGGCTCTGGTAGAAAATCAGACAGAGAAGAAAATAAAGGCATTGAGAATAGATAATGGTGGAGAATTCTACGGAAATGAATTCGAAGAATTATGTAAGAAGTGTGGTATAGTAAGGCAAAATACTACTCCATACATTCCTCAGCAGAATGGAGTTGCAGAAAGGATGAGCAGGACACTGATGGAAAAATCAAGGAGCATGCTCAGTAGTGCCGGGTTAGGATAAGAATTCTGGGCAGAGGCAGTGGGTACAACATGTTACCTGGTCAATCGATCACCTTCATCAACGTTGGATGATAAAACTCCACACGAGTTATGGTCTAGAAAGAAACCCTCTCTTCAACATCTTAGAGTGTTTGGTTGTGATGCTTATGTACATGTTCCATTGGAAAATAGAAGTAAGATGGATAAAAGGGCTGAAAAGTGTATCTTTATTGGTTATAAAGATGGTGTGAAAGGTTATAAGCTTTGGAACCCATAAACCAAGAAAACTATTTACAGTCGAGATGTTGTTTTCAGAGAGGTAAAAGATGTGTCCAAACAAGAATTCCTACCAATGAAAGATGGACCTAAGAAAATAGAGCTTGTGTTGGATGATGAAAAATTTGAATCATCTGAAGAAGAGGAAGCAGAAGAAGAAGAAGAAGAAGAACCTCATACCCTATTATTGAGGAGATCAGTGAGAGATAGAAGGCAACCAGAAAGTTATAGTCCACCTGATTTTCGTTCCAATTTTTCTTTATCTATTATTGATGATGATCCTAGAACTATCAGGGAAGTAGTGAATTTGGAGGATAGTAAACTCTGGAAGAAGGCCATGGTTGAAGAAATGGATGCCTTGGATAAGAATGAGGCATGGGATATAGTTGAGTTTCCAGCTGGAAGAAAATATGTTAGTAGAAAATGGTTGTTTAAGAAGAAGTTTAATGCACAAGGTAAAGTGGATAAATACAAAGCTCGGTTAGTAGAAAAAGGTTATTCCCAGGTAGAGGGAATTGACTTTGGTGAGATTTTTTCTCCTATTTCTAAGTTAACTTTTATTAGATTTCTTTTATCCATTGCTACTTCTTTTGATCTTGAAGTGGAACAGATGGAAGTGAAGACAACATTCCTACACAGGGATCTGGAAGAAGAAATCTACATGAAGCAGCCAAAAGGATTTGTAGTGAAGGGAAAGAAAGAGTTGGTATGTAAGCTAAAGTAGTCACTATATGGTTTGAAGCAATCACCTAAGATGTGGTACCAAAATTTGGACACATACATCCTTGGATTGGGATTTGTAAGAAGCAAGGCTGATCACTGTGTATATTCCAAGAAGGTTGGTAATCACTTCATTTATGTAGTGTTGTATGTTGATGACATGTTGTTGGTAGGAAATAACATGGATTTTATCAAGGAGGTGAAATCACATCTATCCTCCAAATTTGACATGAAGGATCTTGGTGTTGCTAACTTCATTCTGGGAATGGAGATTAAAAGAGATCATGCAAACATGAAACTCTAGTTAAATCAAAGAAAATATGTTGATACGATATTGCAGAGGTTTAATATGCATGGAAGTAAAATGGTCAAGGTTCCTATTCCTATAGGTGTAAAGTTATCTGCAGATTAGTGTACCAATACACAGGAAGAAGAAGAGGACATGTCCCATGTTCTGTATGCCAATGCAGTTGGCAATTTGATGTATGCAATGGTTTGTACAAGACCAAACATTGCACATGCAGTGGGAGTTTTGAGCAGGTATATATCAAAACCAGAGAAGGAGCATTGGACAGTAGTAAAGAGGATCTTTAGGTATCTTCGTGGAACTACCAGTTAATTGGATTGTGCTACCAAGGAAGACCAGGATTGGACAGAATGTTGGACATACATGGCTTTGTTGATGCAGACTAGGCTGGAGATCTGGATCGCAGAAGATCTACAAGTGGGTATGTGTTTAACCTATTTGGAGGAGAAATCAGTTGGATGAGAAAAAGATAGGCTGTAGTGGCACTCTCAACTACAGAAGCTAAATACATGGATTAAATACATGGAAGCCACTCATGCAAGCAGTGAGATTAGGTGTTGCTGGAAAAGGTTGACACTTTGAAGAATGTTGCAGATTCATTGACAAAGCCTGTGAGCACATAAAA
>ML841781.1:40282-53906 GCA_009831015.1 Picea engelmannii | reverse complement strand
AAAGGAATCAGATGCATATATTCAAAGGTTTCAATGATCAAAAGTGACACATACCATGATACCTGGACCAATTACCTCATGGAGCAAGAAACTCTTTTGATACAGGACCAAGCCGATGGTGATGGATGTTGTTGTTGCTGACAAGACAGACAATGGGAGAAAAAGATGGGCCCTCCAGGGCCATGCTCAGGTCAATCCTTCTCTCGGTACTCCATGTCTAGGACCTGTGGGCCTCGAGACATGATCTCCTAGTTATCCCTAAAAAGTGGGGATAAGAGTCACCCCCCAAGGTATGTACAAGTTAAAGAGCATAATTTCTAAGCAAACGTTATGAAATAAAGGGGAGTTCAGTGCACACATTCAAATGCTTTGAAAATCAGAGTGACACATACCATGATACCCGGACTCATTACCTCATGGAGCAAGACCCATTGTTACTTCAGGACCGGGCATGTGGGATGGATGTTGTGACTGTTGATAGATGGGATGCACTGAAGAAAAGATGGGCCCTCTGGGGCCAAGCTCAAGTCTTTTGGCTCTCAGTACTCCATGTCTAGGACCTGTGGGCCTCGAGACATAATCTCCTTAGTTATCCAAATTGTCCCTTCTTGGCTGATTTTGTTGCTACTTGGCCGAGTAGCTACTGGACCCCACTGTGGTGGACTCAGCAAGAAAAATTCAATATTTTTATTAAAAAAAACAAAAAACGTAACCCCTAAACCCTACCAATGTCTTGCCTTGGAGGACTCTCATTTTGCCTCACATGGTTTGACCAAAAATGCTGGCAATTAATGGTAATTTTTTAATGTTGACATTTCCTTTATCTTTCCTTTTTATCATTTTACTTAAATTTTTAACATTACCATTAATTGTTTCAAGATGTTGAGTGTGGTTCCAAACTCATCGACTTCATATGGAGAAAGTAGAATTTCATATCCCATACAAAATTGTACAGACTTAACAGTTTTCAGGATTTCAGGATTGGTAGGATTGCAACATTTTCATAAGATTCTATCACGTATGAGGGTATAGGATTGGCATTCAATCAAGAGAACCAAGCCCCTTATGTACCTTGATGTCAGTGGTATTGATTGTTGAACTCAAACCAAAATCATTGATTAGGCGTGTTAAGCTTTTTCTACCATATTATAAGGCTTGGATTAGGCAGTTTCATAAAAATAGGGCGGTTTTGACTTATGTCCCTAGAGGACTGAGGTAGAGGCAAAGGCTAGACAAGAGGCAAAGGGTGATACTAATGATGAGGATCCCAATATAAGCGATGGTGGAACATTGCTTGTCATTTAAATGTTCTTGCTAATTTATTCATAATGATTTCTTTCAAAATTTCAATATTTTTTTAGAATCATGGTTTGGAATCTTTAAAATATAATTTTCTCATTAAAATTCAAATATTTTATGTATTTTTTAGTAAACCGAGTCATTGAAATCAGATAGGTCTAAGCAATCCAAGTATGAGTCCGAGTTTTAAAACATTGATTTTAGGAGCTTCTATTTTTTGACCATCAATGGATTAGTAATTTAGCCATTGTTTCTTTCATTTCCTATTTTTTAGGGACTTTCTATTTTTAGACTCTCTATGTTTAGAAGTTCTATTTTAAGATTATCTATGTTTAGCAATGCTATTTTTGGAATGTAGTTGATTGTTTGACAAGTGATTAGCCATCACTAACTTATTTGTATTTAATAATGAGTTGAGTGCTTTAATTAGAAAGAATTTTATCCCTACTGATGCACAATCTAGAGAGGAAAAGTTGCTCTAGTAGTTGCTTTCACAATCCCACTTTGTATTTTCACCCATTGTACTCTTTTAGTCATGTTAACCTACTTTTCTAGTTATTAGTTGGACATTAATAAATTAATTTTATCTTATCGTATCTAGTTCACTTAAGGTTGTAGTGAACCAATCTGGTTCGGACTACACACATCCAAAATATTTGTAACATTATAAAGATATCCATTTGGATAACATAATAACTAAATAAGAATATATGAATATAATATATGAGATAGTATGATTACAATTGAGAACGAGGGTCATATATATACCCACACAACGGTGCCCTTTCATAAGAGACATGAACTTTCATCAGGAAGGTATCCCTTCATTGCATATTAGTTATTGATTATTATTTGTTGTTAATATATATATATATATTCCCTCTCCCTTTTGAACTGCTTTGTCATCAAAGCATAATTATGAAAGGGCTTTACGTCTTACTCTAGCTTGTGTTGTACTCACATAGTTCTCGGTTCTTGATGCTATTATGGTGGACGGTATGAAACGATACGAACTTCTCAGTTGTAATGTCCCCATTTTTGGATTTCCCTGCTTTACAGTTGGAGGAGACCTTATGGGCTTATGCCAGCCTGACCAAAGGGGAAAATGGACGCTACCAGGGGTGTTTTAAGTGACTTTTTGGCATTAAAGAAGGGGCGTTTTAAGTGACTTAAAGTTCATTAAGTCACTTTACTTTATTAAAAAAGGAATAAAAGAATTATTTAGTGTCATATACCAGAAAATCCTTAGTTGAAAGTGACATTAAGTAATAAAATGGGAAAAAGGTGATTAAGTGAATTAAAAGAATAATTAAAATCAAAACCTAGAAAAAGTCACTTTAATTAAATAAAGTGAATGAGGAGTTAGAATGGGAATGAAGTATAAAGAGGAGGATAGCCCTAATTCCTCTCATTATTGAGAATTGAGTTGAGAATTGGACACCATAGGAGAAATCAGGCGATTTTTTGATGTTTTGTGGATTTCTGGAGGAAACCAACACACCCTAATCCATCGGAAGAATCACTCAGATTCTTCAACAGTCTTCAGAGTACAGAATTGGATCATTCCTCAAGGATTCGCATCAGTTACAGGTTCAATATTCAGGCAAATTCAAATCAAGGATATAGCATGGATTTATCTTGGCAGCGTGAGGGTTTGGAGGAGGATTGACCACTCAGATATATCTCTAGGCTTGGAGAAGCAGGGCAAACCTAAAGCCTGGAAACCCATTTGACAAGGAGCTAGGGCACTTCCATCAGGACAGATCCCATCATTTCCAACAGTTATTTCTCTTGGGGCGTCATTTTCATCAATAGCCAATGCGTGGGGTATCATAGCAGTCAATTCAGAGATCCGACAGTGCAACAACAAGCTCCCAAAGACTATTGACTTATTCTTGAGCCAGAGCGAGTCATCTAGGGAGAGGGGCGACCCATTTGAGACATATCCCATCAGATTCCGAGGAGTTTTGCTATCAGTTCTCGGGTTCTAATCAGATCCAGCAATTCGACATCATATTCTGGACTGCATGCAGCATTTTCTTCCATGCATGCAACAAATTCGACTTGCATGTTATGGGTCTACTATCGCATGTTATAGATCGGTATTCTACTTGACTTTTTTTGTATTACAGGCTAGATCTATCTCTGTGAAGATCTAACTGAAGACTTTTTGAGCTTTTTTTCAATATTTCATTATATTGTCATTTGTTGTTGATTAATAAATACAACGAGTTTGATTATGCATCCAAAATACTATGCATGCTTGACATGAGATTATAAAACCAATAAAATCTGCACTTTGTTAGATTTATTTCTTGTTCCATGGTTGTTATTGGTTGGATCCTTGGAGGAGTACTTCCCTTCTCTCTTGTACTTCATTTCATTATTATTTTGGAGAGCAAGGGTAAATTAGTTTTTTGATCATTCCCTTCATTTTCTGCAATATCTTTATTTCAGAAAGCTATTAAAATAATTAACTCCTACCCCTTCACCATAGCTTGCTAGTTAAGGCACCGATCTACGAATCGGTTGGGTAAGGTGATTGTGTTGTGTTATAGGGAAGCCTCCAAAGCCTTTCGTGGGTGGGAGTTGGGCTTGAAAGGGAGAGGATAGGTGTTGTGGTGACATTGGAAAACTATCTCTTGTGTTGCTCCCATAGTAGTCTAAGACCCTGTAAGATTGCTAGTCTGGGCGGTAATAGGACCTGTTATCGCATAGTTTGTAGCTAGGAAAAAGGCTATAAGATTGAAGGTGAAACTGGCATAACAGGAACCTATCCCACCCAATGTCACCACGATGGGGAGGTTCTTTCTCTTTAGGGAGGTTAGGCCCAGGGGAGACGTCCCCGGTGACCTGTGGTTTTGAGGAGGCAGAAGGATAATGAGATAAGGTCAAACTTTCCCCCTCACAAGTCACCGCCCAAACAGAAAGTCTCGGCTAAACAGCCAATAATAAAGTAAATCCCCAATGAAGAACACTTGTCTAGAACAAGACAACAGCAAACAGATATATGCAAGCTATATTTCGGGGGATAACCCCCGACCAACTAGGTGCTCTCTTCAGAACGGAGAAAAAGGAGAATCTTCAGCTGGATCGCTAGGATTCGTCTTTGGACCATTAGTCGTCCGCTAAGTTGCGTCATTTGCTCAGAAAGATTCCTCCCCTCGGGGGAGGGGCCCCTCTGCTTTTGCTTACTGTTGCCATCAACACTCGTCATGAAGTCAGGAAACTCTGGGTTAGTACTTCATAAGACTATCTGATAAATATATATAAGCAATTAGCAATAAATGTTGACGAAGTCAATGTTTATCAATAGAAAAATGAAAAGATATAACACTTCACCAATAAATATTGGAACGATGTGGCATTCAATGTAACCAATTGACACTTCATTTAATAAATGCTTTAAACCACCATTCAATTGCTCATAAAGTAAAACGTTGTTGCATTAAAGATGAAATATCCAATGATGACGTCAGCATCTTAGGGTTAGTAGGTTAGTTAAGGTTAGGGTTAGTATAGTTAAGGTTTTAATTCAAGGTTTTGAGAGTGTTGTGATCAAATTCACTTCAACACTGGAGGACTTTAGATCATTGCCTTAAGGGTAACATGGAGTCAAAATGAAGGATGCAGGGGTTGAAGGATGAAGGCTAAGGACTAGAGGGAAGAGTTATGAAGTGCTGCTATGGCAGGGCCTCAGAATGAAAACCCTAGGGGAGAGGCTCACTCCGATGTTGCTAAAGCAAGGCCTCGTGCTCTCTCTTCCTTCCTTAGGTCAATTTGGAAAAATGGCTAGCATAAAGGATAAAATCAAGACAAGAGAGTCTAGTGAGGGAGAGTGTTGCTACAACAAGGCTCTATCATCAAAACCCTAGAAGAAAACGGCCCTAAGTGTAGATAACCTAGGCTTGTGACGTTAGCCCCTATTAGGACAAATGTAGCCTCCTGAAGCAAGACGTTAGCCCTCATTGGGCTCCTCCAAGCTGCCACACGTGCCAACTGCCCTGTCCATCTGCCAATATTCTCATGATGATGTCATAAGCCTCCTGGTGATGTCCTAGGCCATCTAGAGCCAACGTCCCACTGAAAATGGGTCAATCCCCCTAGGTCAAGCTGTGTCGGGGTGCCTCTGGTGGAACATCCTCTTCTTCTCCAGTGCAAAGTCTCAGATCATCCTCTGCCCTGTCTTTCCCCCCTGATGGGGTCGCAACATCCATCTGGTGGGCTCTTTAGCCCCATGGAGGTTCGAACTAATCATCTCCCCATGTGTACCAATCCAAATGGTACCTGTCCATCGGGTATGGTCCTACACATCAAAGGCTACGCCCTCCATGGGCTCATCAGTCACAGGGATCATAGCAATGTCAATCATATTTCATCATTAATATTATTAAACACATGCATAAAATCCCTAATACATCAGTTGACAGCTCAAAGACATTACACAAGCCTGCAATACAAGTTTGGGGAAAAAGACAAGTGTTATGAACATAAATATACATATATCATAGATATTCATAACATAATAATTAATAAATAATAATTATTAATAATGAAAAGTCATGTCTCAAAGGACATGACTATTGGTAAAGGGCACCCCTGCGTGGGTATATAAACGAGCCCTCATTCTCAATTGTAATCATCTATCTATATCTTATTATTCATTCTTACTACATATATATTTGTCCATATGGATTTGATTACTATATTCCAAATATTTTGGATAATTCTTGTGTGAGCGAACTTTGTTCGTCTCATTTGGTATCAGAGCTTCATTTTTCTGATCCCGGCCTTTGGCCAGTGTCATTATCAGACCTTGTCTGAACCGGTTTTGGGCCAACCATACTTCATTCAGAGTTTCTCTGATTGTTCTCGATCTTTGATCAAATCAAGCTTTTAGCCACATATCTAGTCTTTGACCACAAATCAGGCCCTTGGCCACTTACATTTTAAATTTATCGATTTGTTCCAAATTCAAAGAGAATAACACAGATTCGTGAGAAAGAGTACTCCACTGCTAAGTAAGAAATTGAAGAAATTTCTGCTACAAATCTAAGAAATCCAGAAATCAGAAAAGTGAAAAAAAATTATTACAAAAAAAATCTCCTGCCATTATCACTCTAAATCATCCAAACATAGTGTAGGAGGAATTGTTGGTTCTACCATAGATCCAAGGAAAATAAATAAATAAATAAAAGAATTGTTCACTGCAAAATTCGTAAGGAAGTTCTTTGTATAAATTTTTAAAAATAATCTGTCTGACATTTAGAAGGTAATACTAAAACGAAGCGGACGGTTCTTAGCTCCTTAAATAAAAGGGTTTTTAAGTCCCAATTAAAGTATAAAGAGGCCCAGCCAAAAATTATTTGTAAACCTTCCTTCAAGAGAAAAGCCAAAAATGCCAAGAAAATCCTTCCTTCAACAAGTGTGCCTCACTTAAAAGACCAAATACCCAACAAGGGCGCAAAAATCAGACCTCACAACAGTGTGAGTGATGAGTTATGTCAAAATGAGGGGAAAACTCCTCAATATATAGTGTATCATGACCTTTAATTAAATTTTAGGTCATAAAATTAACCGACAAGGCTCTAAACAAAAATCATATTGTTTTTACATTAAATGTTCTTTTAAAACCCTAAATGAGCAAAAGATGAGACGTCAAGCCCTCTTGAGGGAGACGTTAGGCCTTTTTGGGGCCAGTAAAGCATCCAGAAGCCAGACGTTAGCCCTCCTTGGGCTCTTCCAAGCTGCCACACGTGCCAACAACCCTATCCATCTGCCATACGCTCATGATGACGTCACAAGCCTCCTGGTGATGTCCTGGGTCATCTGGGGCCAACATTCCACTGCAAGTGGGTCAACCCGCCTAGGTCCGGCTCAGCCAAAGTGTCCCTGATGGAACGTCCTTCTTCTTCTCAAGTGCAAAAACTTAATCAAGCATTGTCCTGTCTCTCCCCCTGATGGGGTCTCAGCAACATCTGATGGGCTCTTCAGCCCCATGGAGGTCTGAACTAATCAACTCCCCATGTGTACCGGTCCACGTGGTACCTGTCCGTCGGGCATGGTCCTGCACATCAAAAACTTCGCCCTCCATGGGCTCATTAGTCGCAGGGATCATAGCAATGTTAATCACGTCTCATCATTAATATTATCAGACATATACATAAAAACCCTGACATATCATCCTATAGCTCAAAGATATTACAAAGACCTACAATACAAGGCTGAAGAAAAAGACAAGACACCCTATTGGGCTAGTATCCATAAGGAAAGGAAAGTCTCCAAGGGGTATCATCCAAACCATGTAGAACAAGGTGATGTGGATAAGGGATGTTCAGACATACGGGTAGAGTGAAAGACAGGGATGCATGATATTACCTGTGGGTGCCTTTGTAGAAGGCGAGTTGTAGCCGTCATGGATGCAATTTTTTCCAAGCCCTTTATTGCCTTTATTCTTTCTTTTCTTTATTTGCTTTTTTTATTTCAAGGACTAACTAGAGGACACTGCCTTGGTGTGGTGACCAGAGCTGACAGTGTTACCCACAAGCACTTTCACAGAGATGATAAGGCTGGCTCGTGATGACACCCCCTTTCCCTTGGCCATGCAACCAAAGGTCACTGCCCTGGCGTGGTAACCAGATAGTGGCAATGTCATGCTGTTAGGTACCCATGAACATAATAGGCTGGCTTGTGATGAGACCCCCTATCCTCTTGGCCAGGTCTTGTGTTTTTGTTATTTTTCTTCGGGTCCCTCTTGTTTCTTGCTGAGAGGCTTTTTATTGCCTTCTCGGGGATCCCTGGGCGAGGCATCTTGAGGTTTCATTTTTTATGGCTTTTATCTTTTACTAGCTGCTTTTACCTCCTGGGCCTTTAGCCCCTTCTTCCCACGAGATAAGGTGCAACCCCACAAACAGATCATCCTAATGCCCGGACTAGGGGAATGGGACAGATGAGCGGGAGATAAGATGAAAAAGTGATGATATGATGAGAGCGGACAATGGCTCTTCAGAAATCCCCCCGATGGCAAACCAAAACCTATGGGTACAGGCTTGCTAGGACACCCTGTCAATCCCCTCAACAATGGTCAAGTGGGTTAATGTAAGATCCAAGCAATTGTTAGAAATAAAAGGAGTAAGATGCATATATCTAAAGGTTATAATGATCAAAGGTGACACATACCATGATACCTGGACAAATTACCTCATGGAGCAAGAGCCTTCTCCGATACAAGACCAGGCCGATGGTGATGGATGCTGCTGCTGCTGACAAGACAAATCTGATGAGAGAAGAGAAGGATGGGCCCTCCAGGGCCATGCTCAGGTCAATCCTGCTCTCGGTACTCCATGTCTAGGACCTGTGGGCCTCGAGACGTGATCTCCTATTTATCCCTAGAAATCGGGGATAACATCTGGCTCCAACTCGGGGACATGTGCTCACCGTAGAGCGCATGAGAACCTCAACATATATGGCATAACCTCCAGACCTGCTCAAACTCGATAGGGGTATCAGTAACCAAAATGGGGCGGTAATGCCACCCCAACATACATAGATATATATATTAAGACAAAGCAATCAACAAATAAAAACAAAACTCTTACCTATTAGCTGGATGTTGGTGTAGTCAAACAACCAGTGAAGCCAATCCAGCAATGTCCCATGATACCTGCCTTTGTGCTTCCTCATAAACCAAAATAGTGATAAATTAAGCACAAAAATGTCATGAGTTATAATGTATATCATATCATCGGAAATCTCAAAGTCTAACTCATGGAGGCGGGTGGGAGGGATAAAATCCTGCCAAGTCCATCTCTGAGGAAAGTACTTAATCCACTTCAAGAAAGGGTCATGAGAAGAGCAAGGTTCAGAAAACTAATTCAAAGGGCCTGCAAACTGGCTACCTGGGGCATCCTCACGCTCCGAAGTCAAGGAAGGGATCGACAAAGACCTAGCAGACGACTGGTAAACTACCAAGGGAAGGTTGAAAAACTGGGATAACTGACTCAAACTCGCAGTATCCAACCGACCCTTGAAGTCTAGGGTTTGCCTAAGAGGAAGCTCAACATAAAAAATATACTTCCCAACTACACCTTTAATGGTCAAGCATGGTAAAGTAATAACAGGTGACTGGAGTGAAAAGCCACGAGAAACTTTCTTTAGGCAAACAATGTTCTTACTTGCATCAAAATCTGAGCACAGTGGTGGCTGGTAATCGTCTTCATGGAGAGGATTCAAGTGCTCAGAAGGGTTCTCATCAAAAATCTCAAGGTAAGACTGAAAATTATCAGGAAAACAAAGTACCGGGTCATCCTTGTCTTTTTGAAAAGTATAGGTGGAAATCTTATCTCCTTGTTGCCCTTGGTCAAAAGTAATCTGTTGTGATAATTGCAAGGGAAATACTTGGAAATGGCTCTCAGTATCATAGATGGGATCCAGGTCATAACCAACTATATCCCATCTACGTCTCCCAACATGTATGAACTCATCAATGTTATCAATAATGTCACTATCTGTGTCATAACATGCAGGGTTTGAAACATTGGAAATTCATTCTCTTCCTCCTCATTTCCTTCATCACAAAGTAAAGCATCATCAAAAACTAAAGGAGGAGGGCAACTTACTGTTTCTTCTTGTGCAGGGGCTTCGATGACTTTGGTGTTTTCAGCATGCATTATTGCTTCATCCTCATGAATTGCTTCTTTGTCTTTGATTGCACAGTAAGGAACATCCACTTCGTTCAAGGCTTTCATTTCTTCCTCACTCTCTGAATCATGGAACAAGATGTCATTGGAATCCCTAAAAGGAAAACAACTAACCTCATCGTCTTTTTGTTGCGCAGGAGAAACAGGCTCATAGATTGCTTCGTCAAAGGGAGGGGCACTTGTTGATACTTCATCATTTTGTTTAGGTTCTGCCTCCTTGGCCATGTCTTCAGGAATCCCACGTTGAATGATGGTTTGTTCACCTTCTTCTTGAATATCATCAATAAAGTTTTCACGGGCAAACAAAATTTCCATATTAAAATTACCTGAAGTGAAGAGATCTTTTATCCCGGATAAGGAGATGTTCTGTTCAATTCCTTTAACCATGTCGTAAGCTTCATCGAGCGTGCTTGGGCTCCCTTTTTTGAGGGGAAATCCTAGGTGTGCCAGGAGCACAAGGGTATATACATGGAGAATGTACTTGTTTTCAGGACGATGGCCCTCAGTAATCTGATATAGAGTGCGCTCAAACCTACTCTGGAAGTTCCAGAGGGTTTCATTCTCAGCTTGTCTTATATGCTCAAAAAATTTTAGTAGTACTGAGATGTTCTCTAACTGAATACCCCATTCTTCAAGAAAGATTTCTTCCAACTGGTTCATAGAGGTGATGCTAGCATCAGGAAGGTTATGATACCATTTTTTAGCGTTTCCGTGAAGAGTGGCGGAAAAAATTTTCATCACTACGTCTTCGGCATCATCATCGACAGGGTGGAGTCTAAAATAAGAATAAAATTCATCCATATGAAAGTCAGCTCTTTCCCCATCGCCCCCAGTGAATCTAGGGAGCCATCTTTCGGATATCTGGGGCATTTGTCTTGGGTATCCTGGGATTTTGCTCATGTCCAAAGGCTTGTAGTTCCCGGGATCCCATTGTGAAGTCATTGTTGGCTTTGTCATCAGTGGAGTCGCCAAATAATTTGCTTGAAACTATCAAAGAAAAAGGGGAATAACACCCTAGTGGAGTCGCCAGGCAAGCTTGTAAGAAAAGGTATCTGAGACAAGGCTTACCGAAAAGATTTGTCGTTTGAGGAGAATTGACTCGGTGTTCCCCGACAACGACGCCAAAATGTTATTGCACAGTTTGCAGCTAGGTCAAATGGCTAGAAGGTAGAGGCCAAACTGGCGTAACAGGAACCTACCCCACCCAATGT
The DNA here is from genome assembly GCA_009831015.1 of Picea engelmannii. Lineage (NCBI taxonomy): Eukaryota > Viridiplantae > Streptophyta > Pinopsida > Pinales > Pinaceae > Picea > Picea engelmannii. The sequence goes on along the minus strand of ML841781.1, from coordinate 42,697 downwards.
CACCACAATGGGGAGGTTCTTTCTATTTAGAAAGGTTAGCCTAGGGGAGACGTCCCCGGTAACCTGGGGTTTTGAAGAGGCCAAAGTATAAAGGTCAAAGTTAAAGTTCCTCCTCACAGGTTACCACCAAGATCAGATAGTCCGGCTAATCAACCAATAATGAAGTGTAGACCCAAATGAGAACACCTGCCTGGAACAAGACAATAGCAAAACAATATATGCAGGCTATAATTCAATGGGTTAGTACTTCGTATAATTATCCGATATCAATATATAAGCAATTAAAACAATAGATATCAATGAGATCAATGTCAATTAATATAGCAATGAAATAATATCAATTCATCAATAAATATTGAGATGATGTAGCCAACAATGTATTTAATCAATCCCTTACTCAATAAGTGCTCTCAAACCATCATCTAATTGCTTATCAAAGACAAATGCTGCGTCAAGATGGAATATCCAAGAGTGGCGTCGGCCTAATTAGGGTTAGTAGTTAGTTAGGGTTTCAAATTGTAAAAGTTTTAAGAGTTGTTTGGCCACTATCACTTCAATGTTGGGGAGCTGAGATCGGTGCCTAAGGGTAAATGGAGTCAATTAAGGAGAGGATGCAAAGTTGAAGGGATGAAAGGCTAAGGACGAGAGGGAAGGGTTCTAAAGTACTGCAATGGCAAGGCCCTAGAATCAAAACCCTAGGGGAAAGAGGCTCACTCCGGTGTTGCTTAAGCAAGGCCTCGTGCTCCTTCCTCCTTCCTTAGATTAAAATTGGCAAAACGACTAGCATAAAAGATAAGTAGACAAGAGAGTGAGGTGAGGGAGAGTGTTGCAATGGCAAGGCCCTATCACCAAACCCTAGAAGCAGGACGGCCCTAGGTGTAGATATCTTAGGCCTGGGACGTCTCCTCCTTCTTGGCTCTTAAAAGGCACGGCTAGCACAGGGGAAGAAGTAAAAAGAGTGTAGCAATGGCTAGGCTCTTCCTTCCTTCTTCAATGGCTAAATATTTCTCTTTTAGGGGACATGAAACAAGGACCTACTTGTGTGCTTGTCACCTAGGGTTTTAAATCAGCAAAGTTTATAAATAAATGCAAGAATATAAGCCTACAACCATTCAATTAAGAAGTTTTGTAGAAAAAACACTTACATATCATGAAGAAATAGCATTGCAAACCCTAGTTGTAAACCTTCCTTCAAGAGAAATGCCAAAAATGCTAAGAAAATCTTTCCTTCAACAAGTGCATCTCACTTAAAAGACCAAATACCCAACAAGGGCGCAAAAATCAGACCTCACAAGAGTGTGAGTGATGAGTTATGTCAAAATGAGGGAAAAGCTCCTCAATATATAGTGTATCATGACCTTTAATTAAAGTTTAGGTCATAAAATTAGCCGACAAGACTCTAAACAAAAATCATATTCTTTTTACATTAAATGTTCTTTTAAAACCCTAAATGAGCAAAAGTTGAGACGTTAGGCCTTTTTGGGGCCAGTGCAGCATCCAGAAGCAGAACGTTAGCCCTCCTTGGGCTCTTCCAAGCTGCCACACGTGCCAACAACCCTGTCCATCTGCCATACGCTCACGATGACGTCACAAGCCTCCTGGTGACGTCCTGGGTCATCTGGGGCCAACATTCCACTGCAAGTGGGTCAACCCCCCTAGGTCTAACTAAGCCAAAGTGTCCCTAATGGAACGTCCTTCTTCTTCTCAGGTGCAAAAACTTAATCAAGCACTGTCATGTCTCTCCCCCTGATGGGGTCTCAACAACCATCTAATGGGCTCTTCAGCCCCATGGAGGTCCGAACTAATCATCTCCCCATGTGTACCAGTCCACGTGGTACCTGTCCGTCGGGCATGGTCCTGCACATCAAAAACTTTTCCCTCCATGGGCTCTTTAGTCACAGGGATCATAGCAATGTTAATCACGTCTCATCATTAATATTATCAGACATATGCATAAAAACCCTGACATATCATCCAATAGCTAAAAGATATTACAAAGACCTACAATACAAGGCTGAAGAAAAAGACAAGACACCCTATTGGGCTAGTATCCATAAGGAAAGGAAAGTCTTCAAGGGGTATCATCCAAACCATGTAAAACGAGGTGATGTGGATAAGGGATGTCCAGACATACGGGTAGAGTGAAAGACAAGGATGCATGATATTACCCGTGGGTGCCTTTGTAGAAGGCGAGTTGTACCCGTCATGGATGCAATTTTTTCCAAGCCCTTTATTGCCTTTATTGCCTTTATTCTTTCTTTTCTTTATCTGTTTTTTTCTTTTTTTATTTCAAGGACTAACTAGAGGACACTGCCTTGGCGTGGTGACCAGAGCTGACAGTGTTACCCACAAGCACTTTCACAGAGATGATAAGGTTGGCTCGTGATGAGACCCCCTTTCCCTTGGCCATGCAAC